>WBMV01001722.1:0-203461 GCA_013396655.1 Campylorhamphus procurvoides | reverse complement strand
GGGGGAGCCACAAAGGAACCTTGCCAGCATGCAGAGCTCCTGCTAGGAGCGCGGGCGCCAGGCGGGTGGGGCGGGGAGACGTGAGGCCTCAGGTCTTCGCTCCGCTGCCCCGGCAGGGAACGGTCCCGCCCAGCCACCTGCGGGAGACGCNNNNGATGGAGGTGGACTACGGGGAGAACGAGGGCAGCAGCTCGGAGGAGGAGGAGACCGAGAGCTCGTCCGTCTCCGAGGAGGGGGACAGCTCAGGTACCGCGGCCGCCCGCGGGCAGCGCCGCTGATGGGGGCGCCGCGGCGGTTCCCTCAGCGCCCGGAGCTACCCCGGGGACACACCGGTCCCGCCCCCCGGCTCCGGTGGCTGCCGGTGCCCACCCCTGCGCTGACCCCGCCCCTCCGGCCCGGCCCGGTCCGGCCCCTGCTTCGGCCGGGGCGCGGAACGCCGAACGCGGCGGGGCACAGGGGCACGGAGCCCCGAGCCCCTCCCCGCCCCGAGACCCCGCTCCATAGCCGGCTGGCACCTGGCCTTTGCGGGCCGGGCCGCTCTGCTCTACTCCGCTCCGTGGAAGTGCTGTGGGCTGTGCCCTGCTGGGCTTGAAAGTGTGCCCGGGGAGGGGGGTCCTCGCTGGGCTCTGCGCACATACATACATGCATACCTAATACGTGTGCGTGCACGCGCACGTGTGTGTACACGTATGTACATATGTACTTCTTCGTGTGCAAATCGGTGAATTTCAATTTAATGTTTTGAGACCTGTCTTTGAGGGGATATTGGAAGGCCTCTCAGTACCACTGGCCTCCTTCGCAAAACATTTCAACGTCTGCTTTGTTGAAGGTCCTTCCCTTTTTCCATAGCTTCCTGCTGGACTGTAGATTTGGAATTACGTTAGTAGGTGAAATCCAGCTTTAAAAGAATTACTTTTCTATGCTCAGTTTACAGTGTGTTATAAGAAGGTTATTATCTGTTCAAACTTTCCTTGTAATTGCTTCTTTCTGTCTTTGATCTCGACACATCTTTCCAGGTGATTGCCAGTAGAAGTTTATGGTTCCTTATTGGACTAGTGATGAAATGCAAGACTGTGGATGGAAAGGAACTGGCCAGAGTTAGTGAACTGAGAGAAGTCCTGACATGGGCCAGGACCAGTCCTGGTTCTGATGTGTTTCTGGAAGCTTAAGTGATTTAGGGTGGTCTGCTGTGATCCTGTCCCATGCCTGTACTAGCATATTGACTTGTAGCCTGAGTGCTGGACTTGACACTCTGGAAGAAGTGGGATGCCATGAGCTAGTCAAATTAGGCAGCTGTGAAATTATATTTTTACATCTGTTTGACTCGTGATTGATTTGTGTGCTAAAGTCTTCAATGTACAGTTATTTCTTCATTTTTAGTGTTAAAAGATCTGGGAGATTTTGAAAGTTAAATTCTATGGCCTTTATATTCACACTGACTAGTGGCGTTCAGGGAAAGCTCTGCAATGGTGGTGCTGTGTGAACACATGGTGTCCTTGTCTGCCTGTACATGGGTTAGCAAGGTGCTGAAGCCCCACAGGTATGGTATAGATACAGCCAAGCTCACTCTTCATAAATAAAGACCCTTCCAGTGCTGAGAAAGTATGGCTGGAGTACTGGGAGAGAGTACAGTCATTCCCTTATACCTTGATTTGAGTTAATTCTCACCCTGCACCAGAGTTGATCCCCCAGTAGAGGCCTTGGTTAATCCAGATAATCTGCCGATGGTTTATACAGAGCTTTCTATTATTTTTTTTCCTTTTCCCCTTCTTTTGCCCCAGCCCCCCCACGTCCTTGAGCTGACAACTATTGCTGCTACAACTCCATTTTGCAAGTTAGGCTGCTGGTCTGTGATGTCCGTGTGGATTGAAATGCTAACTGCTACTGTCCTGTCTGTCCTACCAACCCTTCCTGGTACTCTGTGCTTTCCTATCCCCTTTCTTATTTGGCCTTTGTATGCTAAGGTGTTAGAAAAACTATAAATACCTTTACTCATTGTAAAGGGAGCTAGTGAAGTCATCTCAGTGAAGAGCTGAGATGAACTGAGTGAACTCAATGCAACAAAACCCCCTACTTTACCCATTTTAGCTTTCCAGTTTGTACTGGAGCTAGATGCCATCTGGGAATGCCCTTTCTTCATCTTTCATTCTAGCTAATCTTTATGTCTGAGAAAATGTAATTTTCTGGGTGAGAAAGTGAGTTTGGTATAACATATGTAAACTTAGCTTTTTCTCTCCTGGCTCCCTGGCTTTTGTGAAGAGAGAATTGTCTCTCTTAGTTTCAGCTTTGAAGTTTGCTTTTTTTTAAAACAAAATGCCTACTTTTCTGTTTGTAGTTCTGTTATTTGGTATTTTTCTGAATTGAAATTGGTAATATTTTTTTGTTAAATTTGTCACTTGCTTTACTTGCATTCAGCCTTCTTTTTTTTTGTTTTCTTCTCCAGTAGATGCCTGAGAATACAAAAGGTGCTGTTAGAAGAAGCATGACTTGTCCTTGAGAGCTGACACTTTCTATTCTGTTCCTTTTGACATTATGTATTTAGTACAGGTTTTTTATTGACCGGGATCTAGAATACCATATTAGGGATGAGTCAAAAAAGACACAAGTTATGGTCAGCATCCCAGAGGAGAATTTGGCTATTTTTTAAAGCACTTTATATAGTCCACAGCTTATTAAAAGAAGCTATTTTAGATGCTTTTACATTTTAAGTACTATGTGTGTTTTTTGTCTGTAAACCAGATTGCCCTAATTACTATACTGGACTGCTTGACTGTAGTAGGAAAAAAGCGACTGTGATTTTGAAAGTGTTTCAAAGTACCCGAAATACCTAGTATGAAACTGTATGGAAAATCTGAGGTGTTGAGACAGGATGGGCCTGTCAGCAACTGTTTTAATATGAAAGGAACAATCCCGCCTCCAGTGACGTAAATTTTCAAATCGAAAGTGAAGAGATTTGATCCTAAAACCTTTTACTTTCTCAGCACTGCATATTCCCTAGTCAATATGTTGTTTAAGGCCATGGGGAAGAAATTCCAGATATCTATTAAAGATATTTCATGACTGAAAATCTTCATAATTTTATGAATCTTACTGGAGACAGAATAAAGATGAAACAGTATTGAATGTGAATTAGCATGTGAATTGACATTCAGTGTGAATGATAGGTAGAATGTAGACTTCTTGGCAGAAAGTCAAATACTTTTGAGAGTATTTGTAGCTGAGGGGAGACTGGAGAGAGGTATATGTTACTTCAGTATCTACAAGAGAGTCAGCTGTGCCGTCAGATGCCAAAGCATAACAGTTTCCGTGCAACACAAGTTTCAAATGTAAGATGCAGTCCCCTTCCACTCCAACAGTGGGTGTGCACTAATCCTCAGCCAGGGTTACAGTTCTAATAGTTTTCTTTGCTTTGTAGTCCTTACACGTATGCAAACAATAAAATCCATGTTAATTTTAAGAAAAGCTTATGAGAGAATTCCTTACTAAGACATACCTAGAACAAAAAGCATAGCAGTCCACATCTGAAATGTGTGTTTGAGAATAAAGTGGGAAAACTATTGTTATCCCAGTGCTTTTTGCTGTTTGGCTTCACAGGAAGGTGCCTTCAAATTTTAAAGAAGTTTTATTTTTATAGCACATAAATGCTTTAGACTACTCTTTGAGTAGTATGATTGCCACATTCCTTAAATCTGGCCAAGCTGAACATTGCCAAATCAATTTTGGCTTTAGTATTGTATCAGACAGCCAAATAAATCTGTGTTGTTTAATGTAATTTCCAACCTCATTCTGGGATTCTGGGTCGGCCTTATTTTTGGGAACAATATTTTACATAAAATAGTATCTCTTTATAGCTGGATATGCTTTTTCTCCACCCTCTCCATTCAGTATATTTAAGTTTAAATTTTCTTGCTCTACTTTCAAGTGCTCCAGATTGTATTATGCTTTAAAACTTTGTACACACTTCTTCGATTGTATTTGGTTGTATTACAGACTGCAGTAGGTCTTTAATTTGGACTTGTAGGTGCTGTTGTAATACAGATTGGTATTGCTCTCCTGCGTGCTGGTTTTCATATCCAGGTAGAGAGTGCTATTGTGGTTTTTAGTCTTAGAAGTTTGTTACGATTTCAGAAACAAGTTAAATGCAGAAACTTTCATGCATTGAGAGATCTGAGTAGGTATCTGAATTAACCAGATCCTTCCAAGTAGCTAGTGGCCCTGAAGCTATGCCTTTCACCTCATCACCTTTACAAATTGCCATACTCTTTTCCAAAACAATGAGAATGAAGACTTTCATGCAGCTTTCTGTAGCTGGTGTAGGAGACAGCATAAAACTGTTCAACACATTTATTGGAAGAATGTGGAGGAGGAAGAAACAAAAAGCTCAGAGTTGTTTATGGTCTAGAAGAGTGAGTCCAGGCTGACTCTGTTGGGTTCAGGATGCTACTTTGCCTTTCTGTCAGGAGGTAGGATTTTTCTTTTTTTACCAGAGTAACTCCTTACATAGATATGACCTCCTTAGGACCTGACCACTTCAGCCCCAGTTCCGGACTGCATGGCCATATCTTATGCATGTCTTCTGCTGGCTAATAATGGGTCAGTTGTACCATAACTGTAGAGATCTGATTCCTGCAGATACTGCTGCTGTAAACCAGCTTCACATATCTGACTTTTTAATATGATTTAACAAAGCTTTTTTCTTCTGGGAAGGGTGGGAAAGTTATGAATTTTGTAGCTTAGATTCTTGGTTTTCTAGTCTAAGAATAGGCAACAGAGGTAACAACGGATGGTTAGTAACATCAAATTTCTCGATGGCAATGGCAAATTTTTTGGCAAAAAAGTGTGTATTTATTATACTTCAGCTTCCCTAGCTAAATTAAGGAAAAAAATTCGGAATATAAATTAAAACAAAAACCCTGGAAACAGTTTAATGTTAATTAGTCTTGCTGCATAAAGGCATGCAAATTTCTAGACTTTTCAGGTTAAGAAATGTTTCGTTAGAAATGCGGTCATTTCAAATGATCATTAAAGGAAACTATAGATATTTTTGTATTAATATTTCAACTTCAAATGTCTCTTGAAATTGCACAGGATGAAACCTGTTTCAAAACCATGTGTTATTTTTTTATTTAAAGAATTTTAATAAAACAAGCTTTGAATTTTATATGACAAATGTAATGTTGAACTGTGCTTGCATTCCAGGGATTGCTTTTGTTTATACTAACTCAGGATATATTTGAATTTTCAGCAGTGGCTAAAAATTTCTCGTGCTTAATGGTGTCTTTCATCTGATGTGATATACGGTGTTTAGTTTTTCTGTTTCATGCATTTTTATGTACACTTAGTTTTAGCAGTCATGAAATTTAACCTCCTGAGGTCTCAAAGTGCTGTTGTTTCCTGTTTTGTGGATGAAGTAGTTTATGGGGTTTATTCTAGAATTAGGTCTGAGTTTCTTTCTTTGTAGCTGATATGACAAGTGATTTCTCATGTTCTGCTATACGAGAATAATAATATAAGGGATAAACTGCTCATGGCTATAATTCAGGCTCCTTTCATGTTCACTAGGAACAAAATGTCCAGTTTGTTTGGTTATTTATTACATTGTTCAACCTTTTTTTTTATTCTTAGAAATGGATGATGAGGACTGTGAAAGAAGAAGAATGGAATGTTTAGATGAAATGTCCAATCTTGAAAAGCAATTTACAGATCTTAAAGATCAGTAAGTATTTTAATGTTTTAAATGCCTCATTTGATGACCCATTCCATGAAAATATTGTGTGCAGCTGCTGTTTCTTCCATGTATGTGAATGCCACTTTTGGAGAAGAATAAGGATTGGGAGTTCTGAAATTATTTGCAGGCAGTTGCTCTAGAATACTTTTATGTATTTAGGTTTTTTTTTGTTTGTTTGTTTGTTTTTGCTGTAAGGGTAGTTTTGAAGTGGTTTTTCTGTGAAGGGTGACATGGGTCTGTTGCATTAACCGCCTTAGTAGAACCAAGGAATTGTGATTTTAGGGAAATTTGTGATTTTATTTATTTATTTACTCATTATCTTTCTCATCCTTTTATATGTGGAACAGACCTAAGTACTGTCTTTGCTAAGTAAGAAATTCGTTTGGTCAGGGTTTTTTTTGCAGAATGTTGCAGTAGTTTTCGTAGTTGGTACGAATAAAAGTTTCTTGTGGTTACTGCAAACCAGATACCAGTACTAAATAAAATGAAAATACTGTTATCTCTCTCTCTGTAGTTTCCCATAATAAAAAGACCTCTACGAATTAGAAGAGATGAAATTAATAGCCATAGTTATTCAAAAGTGATTGTCATTTGTATTACAGCCAGTTGTTTGTGTCATAGAATCATTAACGTTGGAAATGACCTTGAAAATCAGAGACTGACCACTGACCTAACAGTGTCAGGTCCATTACTAAACTATGTCTCTAAGCACTACATCTACACATTTTTCTGAACAGTTTCAGGGACAGTGATTCCATCACTTCCCTGGGCAGCCTGTTCCAATGCTTGATCACCCTTTTCAAGGAAGAAATTTTGTCTAATATCCAGACTAAACCTCTCCTGGTGCAATTTGAGACCATTTCCTCTAGTTCTGTCTCTTGTTACCTGGAGGACAGACTGATCCCCACCTCACTGCAACCTCCTTTCANTCATAGAATCATTAACGTTGGAAATGACCTTGAAAATCAGAGACTGACCACTGACCTAACAGTGTCAGGTCCATTACTAAACTATGTCTCTAAGCACTACATCTACACATTTTTCTGAACAGTTTCAGGGACAGTGATTCCATCACTTCCCTGGGCAGCCTGTTCCAATGCTTGATCACCCTTTTCAAGGAAGAAATTTTGTCTAATATCCAGACTAAACCTCTCCTGGTGCAATTTGAGACCATTTCCTCTAGTTCTGTCTCTTGTTACCTGGAGGACAGACTGATCCCCACCTCACTGCAACCTCCTTTCAGGTTAGTTGCAGAGAGCAGTAAGGTCTCCCATGAGCCTCCTTTTCTCCAAGCTAAACAACCCCAGCTTCCTCAGCTGCTGCTCACAGGATTTGTTCTTCAGACTCTTTGTTCATTTCATTGTCCTTCTTTGGACAAGCTCCAGCAATGTATGTAAAATTAAATTTGTTTTCACATGTGCCCAGACAAGCTAGATGGATCTGTTCCAATTTAAATTGGTGGTATTTGGCAACTAAAAATAAGGTACCTGGCAAGTGAAACTGAGAAGACCTGGTCTATTCTTGGGCATATGCTTTAACTGAAAACCCAGTCAGTTGTCAACATGCTTCAGATGCATGTTTATGTTGTGAGATATTTCTATCTGCTACAGAACTGAGACATACAACTTGCTTTGCATAACAGGAGACTGTGAGGTCTGTAAATAATAGGGTCTGAAAGGAATTGCCTAACAAGAAATTCTTTGCTGCAGTGTCTAGAGAAGATTGTCCTGCTGTTTGTCTACCGAGCATGGAGAAACCTGAGAAATGGAGCTCACTGATGAATACTGGAACCAGTCAGTACTGACTGGTTTGGCATTTGGAAAACTGTTAACCTTGAGTTCAGCCTACTCTTCCATCTGTTTGGCAGCTTGGATGACTGAAAACAATTTGTGGAAACAGACCTTTAAGGAGTGAATATGAAAGAGGGTGGTCTTGAGAGGAAGGAAACAAGTGTTCTGGGGGGTTTAGGGATTACGTAGGGTGTTTTGAGGATTGGTAAGGCTGTGGTATATGGAGGAAGGCATTGGATAGACCCATTGGTTGGTTGAGAGTTTAGAAATATGTGTATGGGCTGTAAGAACTGTGATGGTGGGAATACCAGAAAGGGGGCATAAGTATGGTGGAAGAAGGATTATATGGAGAAGCAGCTGTAAGCAGGGAGATGATTAAGTTGGGAAAGAAGAAAAAGATGCATAAACTATGGGTTTGCCTCCTCGTCCTTTCCAGGGAAACTGAATTTGGATGCTTTAAGTAGAATTTATAGAGGTTGGTAGCATTTATCCATTTTAAATAAATCACTGTTTGAAAGTACTGGATAGTTTCAGTCCATCAGCTGCTGCATGGTACCAAGTGCTTGCAGCACCCAGTCCATAACTGCTGTTGTGTAACTGGTACTGGTGCTTGTAATCAAATGGTCATGTCTGACCCAGGTGCACTCTGCACCCAGGCTTATGTTCTAGCTAAATAATTCTGCTGTAGTTCTGTGTCAACCACCTCCTCATGCATAGCATGCTCATCAGGGACTGAGCCCAGCAAATTAGGGTTTGATCAGCTGCAGGCTGTGTCAGTTGACTGCAGGACAGATTGCGTGGATCATGCTCTTAACAGGTTGCAGGTGAGAGGGAGGGGAGTGATTGCTGGTGACAACTCCATAGTTCAAGCATGTGTACCTAACCTAGCAGTAGTCAAAGTAAGATGATGAGCAAGCAGGTGACAGGTAAACAGCCCGTTATTTCTCAAGGTCTTGATGTAACAGTATACATGAACTTTATTTTGTCTAATTAATTATTTAACTCGTACACTTTAAATAAGTAAAAGAGCAGCATCCCTGACCCAAGGACATCTGTCATATCTGTGTAAACAGATAATATCTGATGTGTTCTTAACACTTACAGAGTTTGTACGTTTGCTTTAATTTTACAGTTTTTAATTATGGGGTGCAAGGTAAAAAATGAGAACAGGAACAGTTAGTTATATTGATGATTCTAATATTGAACAGTATATTTATCAGTTACAGTGGGTGGAGCTTATATTGAGATTGAAATGTTTGTAATTGATAATTGCATTAAATTCTAAAAAAGTGCAAGCAGGTTTCCTCATTGTCTGCCAGTAAATATCAGCTTTTATAGAAGGACTGAATAAAATAAAAATATATTAAATACACTTCCTTTTGGCGGGAATGTTAGAGATCATGGGTTTTTTTCTTGATGACAGTATGCAATATGTGGATTTTCACAGGAGGTGAAATGAGGGTTACTTCAATAAGAGCCTGCATCTCTTTTTCCTTGGTTTATGGTAGTGTGGGAGCAGATATGTGAACAAAAAAGTGAATGATTGTTTCTGTCCACAAAATGTCTATCTCTCTCATGACATAAGCCAATTTGTTCTTGTGTACTGTAGCACATTTTTGTGTCCTCTTCCATGTTTATTCACAGCCTACTCGATCTTAATCCTGTAAGCAGACATGCAATTTTTTTTCGTTCTTCCTTAGAGATGATACTTTTAATTTTATCTTGACTTTGTACACTTCTGTTTGTTTGCATTTGCTTTACAGAAAGGCTTAAGAGACATGAACAGTATTGTTCAGAAAGAAAATATGTATTGGAAAATTCAAATGCTAACAAACCCTCACTTTGCTTCAGCGTTCCATAGCATCAACAAAGGGATGACAAAAGAATAGATACTTTAAAAATGTTTTTTTCCAACTTGAGTTTTCTTCTAAATAAAATACATATGAATATATACTTTTAAACAAAATACATATTTTCATTTCTATTTTTTTAAGACTTTACAAAGAAAGATTAAGCCAAGTGGATGCAAAACTACAAGAAGTCATAGCTGGAAAAGCACCTGAATATTTAGAACCATTGGCAGCTTTACAAGAAAATATGCAAATCCGAACCAAGGTGGCAGGTAGGCATATAAAATGAGTATTGCTGTTTCAAAGTACTTGATATGCAATTTAAGGTCAGTCTTCTATTTTCTTTAGAATTGTTAAAGGAGTGTGTTTTAAGGTTAGAAATAGTGCGGCATAGTTTTAAATGTAAAGTAGTATTCAAGTAAAAATAAACAGGCTGCTTACTTCCTTGCATAAGTTGCCTAATAACATCATACCTAAAATATGACATTTTTATGTTTCATTACCTGTCTTTGAGCAATAAGCACAAAATTACTGAGGTAGAAGCTAATAATTTTTATTAGTCAGAGGATTTGGGATCAAGTCTACACAATGGTCACTATTGAAGAGATATGAAGTGCTATCTCATAAAGTGCTTAGATTGTCTTAAGATAATATTTTTTTCCCCTGCTCTTCAAGTCTCTGTCTCTTCTGCTTGTCTGCTCCCACCCTCGTGTTCCATCTAGGGAAGAAGAAGAACCTTGTCCTTGACAGCTTTTATCTAAGCTGAATTTTAATTATTTAAACTAATGTTTTGATAGGCTTTTATGCTTATAGGAGAAGAAAGCAAGAACTTTTGTCTTCTTCTGGTATACAATCATATAATGATATGGAATGGTGGCATTATAGGAAGACACAGTTCTCTACTTGCCTATTGTAAATTTGTTTCATGTTACAGCTTGACTCCTTTAGGAGTAATTCAGCTGTCTAAGGGTTACCTAATACAGGCTATCAAAGAGGCAGAAGGTGGTCATGATCTCTCTAGTCAGAGAAGTTATACCAGTGTCTTTTCCAAGAAATTTAGCAGAAACATGGCGCAAGCAAACTGAAAAATGTCAGGCCTTCTTATACTTTTCATAACACTATTGCTATTTCCGTGCTACTCAGTATATCTTGACTGGTGCTTGACTTTGAGAATTTGAAATCTTTTGATCTCTTGCTTTTCTGTCCCTCCAGCTCTTCTCTGCAATGCGTTTCCTCAGCTGCTGACCCAGAATTTCTTGGGTTTAAGTTCTTAACCCAAATTTACATCACTAGTCCTAAGTAGCCCACTTGGGCTTTGCAGGAGGATTGCAGGTGAACTTGCAGAAGGCTTGATATAAAAGCAACCTTAATATCCAGGCTTTCAATTTTCAGGCTTAAATGTGGCTGTCCATCAGTGCTTTCATGTAGGTGGGTATGGGTATGCATTCTCCTAATTGGTCTTCAGCAGCATTGAAAATCCATGTCCAATGTAAAAAAGGCCCAAAATAAAAATGGCAAAGTTTTCTTGAAGGTGAGAGTAGAAAACAGGATTTTTTTTCCTTATTGTCCCCAACTGAACGAACTTGATTAAATGATTCCAGAGAAAGCAAGAAGCTGCAGAACAGGCTTCTTTGGTCTTACTAGTTGAGAGTCTTGACAGAAGTGGGTAGTAGCAGGACTGAGCTCCAGCAGGTAACCTGTAATGACCTACTGTTACCTGAGAGAGGGAAGAATGGGATGAAAAACCCCAAACCTAAACTATGTTTAGCTAAATTTTGGGTATAATTGCAACTGTGGTAGAAAAGAAACTTGAGTTTCTCTGCTCTCTGTGGCACAACTCAAACAAAATGTGTATCTTGACTATTTCAGCAAGTCAACTAACAACTATTTCTTCTAGAGCTGTTCATGATTTTATTGTTCAATTTCAGGCAAATAAACAGTGAGCTAGATATACCAGTCAGCCGCAAATATAAAAAAAAAAAACCCCAAACCAGCATAACATAACAATTTAAGAAAAGAACATTTTGAATTCTAGATCAGAAATGACTTCACAGCAGAAAGATGATTAACATAATATTTGGTGGTTTGTTTTTCAGAGGAATTGCTAGTAGTATTGTTCCTGTTGGACTCTGTTCATTTATAGTCGGTTGAATTCTAAGGGAAGTTGGTTTTGGAAGTTCTTTTGTTGCAAGATATCACCAATGTGTGTACAAACTTAACTCCTCAAGTTTGTAATCTGAAACCACTTAAGTATTTTTTGTTGAACACACTGAATGTATTATATCAAGTTCTATCTATGCTTGCCAGATACTACATTTCAGGTACCTTTCAGATTTTTTTCAGCTGTCTGTTTAGTAGACTTGTTTTCAGAAATGTGTAAGAAATGCTCCTGATACTTAGAAGTGGTATGCTTTGTATCACAAAGTGATTATTTCTGAGAATGAAAGTCTTGTTAATTGATTTAATTTATTAAGGTCATGCATTATAAAGTAAGTCTTATTCCAAATATTAATTTGTAAACCGTTTTTCTTTCAATCACTTTTCTAGCCATTATAAAACCCCAACAAATTATTTTAAACTCTAATTAGAAAATAGAAGAGGGCATTTAGTGCTTGAATTCAAAAACTGTTGATACCAAGGATCAGGAATATAAAATATATATATTTTGTAAAGTTAGCAGAACCACTGGTGTAATTTGTTGACTGACAGGGGAAGGAGTTAAAATAGCATTTATTTTTTCTTAGATATTCAGAATTAAGGGTCTACTTGTTCTTTACTCCAAAAAGCAGCCAGCCACTGCAAGTGCCTAATATATCTGTATGTTCCACTATGTGCATTTGATAGGACTTGCATGCAGTCTTTGAAAGGAAATTCTGAAATGGATATTTGCTAAAGAAAGTAATATTGTTATAATTTGTCTGATTACAGGTATCTACAGAGAGCTTTGTCTGGAATCTGTGAAGAACAAGTATGAATGTGAAATTCAAGCCTCTCGACAGCACTGTGAGGTTGTGCCAGCTCTTTCACATTGATAGCTAACCTCATCTAACTTTACTGTCTGTCATGCTTTTCAGGTTCACTACATATTTTTATTATTGCAGTTATTTGCTATTTGAATGTAATTGCCATGTGATATTTAAGTCCACGTAAGAGGCTATTCAAAGCATCTAAAAATTAGAATCATAGAATACGCTGAGTTGGAAGTGGACCGTCCTGACTCTGTGCAGAGTACCCCAAAAATCATACCAAGTGCCTGAGAGTATTGTCCAAATGCTTCTTGAACTCAGGCTTGGTGCTGTGACCACTGCCCTGAGGAGCCTGTTCCAGTGCCCAACCACCCTCTGGATGAAAAACCTTTTCCTAATATCCAACCTAAATCTCCCTGACTCAGCTTCATGCTGTTGCGTCAGGTCCTGTGACTGGTCACAAGAATGAAGAGATCAGTAGCTGCCCCTCCACTTCCCCTCACAAGGATGTTGAAGACCACGATGAGGTCTCTCCTCAGTCTCTTCTTTGCCCTCCTTTGGACACTCTCTAAAAGCTTAATTTCTTTTTTATATTGGGGTGCCCAAAACTGCATACAATATTCAAGGTGAGGCAGCACTAGATACTGTGTAATTTTAGTGTCAATCCTGCATGGTGGACTATGAGAGCAGTTTTTCACAAAGTTGGTTTTCTCATTCTGAAACAGATGCAGGAGTGTAGATCACACAAAATGTTGTAGAAAATTCATATCAGAGTGTGGTTTTGCATGTGTTTTTATATACAAAATGCTAACAATACACCCAGCGTTGCAGGCAATAAGTTAATCTGTTTATTGCCTTTAAAAGGACCGACTAACTGACTTTTCTAAAGCAGCGCTTCAGAAATGTTTCTCAGAGCTTTAAGGTAGACAATTTTGCTTTTACAGCTGTCTAGGTTATGTTATAGGCTCAAAATTCTGCTGTGGGATGGTATTTTTCAGATCTATGAAAGGAGGTAATTATATATACTCTGGGATTAGATAATAATTCTCCATAAATGACTGGTTAATATGGAAAGCACCTTAATAAAAAACTTTCCAATAAAACACTAGCTTTTGCAATTAGTAATGAATAATTTTGTAATGAAAGGTGGCATAGAGGTCACTATTTTACAGTTACTCATTGTGAATAAATCTTTGCTATCCAGAAGGAAAATAACTTTGTCAAAATGGAAACAGTTATTCTGGAGAGGTAGGTGCATGGTCTTTTATACTTAATTATTCTTGGTATGGATATTTGATAAATATGTAACTATATTTTCATTTATGCTAAATGAGTGTGCTATCATTAAGGAGATAGGATGTCACACTAAGGAAGTGGATAGAGAGAAATGTCATATGCTTTATGGCTTCTGAAAAATTCGTCTCTAAAACTACTCTTCTGCTGCCTCTTACCACAAATGCTTTAAATTGTCATATATATTTAGATGATAGAACTTAGTAAAGTAAAAATGTGTAATCTTGCTTTTTTAGAGTGAGAAGCTTCTGTTGTATGATACTGTACAAAGTGAACTAGAAGAGAAGATTAGAAGACTTGAAGAAGACAGACATAGCATTGACATTACCTCAGGTGGATGAAAATTCCCAGTTTGGGGATTTTGGTTTGTTTTGAATCTTCTAGTGTCTACTGATTAGTTGACTGTATACATAGTATGTCTGCTGAGTTTCAGGTTTTCCATTAGAATACTAATGGGCTGAAGACTTTGGGCAGAACTTAAATCAAACTTTAGTAATTGTTAATATCCCTTGTGTGTTTTGAGAATATTAATTTATGCCTACATAGTCATGTAACAATGTAATTCTGTTCAGAAACAGCATCTCACCAGAAAATATGTTATTTTTCAGTTTTGGACAAAGTTTTCTACTGTAAAAAGAACGAAACATGTAAATGTTTCTGATTCATAGCAGGTTCTTATTGTATGTTTTCAGAGTTATGGAATGATGAGCTCCAGTCCAGGAAGAAAAGGAAGGATCCATTTAGTCCAGATAAGAAGAAACCTGTTGTTGTATCAGATATCCTTTTGCTGAGATCATTGTTCTTTCTAATATTGTTTGCAGTTTTATATCTCCTTTTATTACATGTGTCATTAATAACATGTTGACATGATAATGAATTATCAAAAATTATTTTTAGATGGCAGATGTTATTCAGAGTAAAGAAACTATGTTGACACATCCCATTATGAAAATTGAAATGAAGATTTTCTTATCTAATTACTAGGCTTATGTAGAGAATGTTTCTAAAAGTTGATTTTTCTAATCTTATAAAAACAGAACTACAAAGCAAAAGCAGAATCAAATCAGACATTATGTTTGCAAAGTATAACCTGACTTGAATAACTTCTCCTGTATAGCTTTGCATCTCATACTGGATCATCTCTATGATAGTCTATTACTTCTTAACAATTCCATAGGCTTTAGAACCTTCTCTGATTAAGAGTTTAAAATTCAAAGAATTAAGATGGTTGTCAAGGAGGGTGGTTTTGGGTTTGGGGTTCCTGTAGAGTGAGTATAAAATTTATGAATTTTGCATTGATGACTTTGTGCTGCTTGACAGCATGAAGTACAGCTGAAACTTTTTAAGGTATAACACCTAGGAGACTTTATCATCTTTCTGCAGAGAAAGCAGATGCCTTTTCAGGCTGAGTCTTCTCTCTGCTCCTACCCCCCTGTTTAAAATTTTTATAGGATAGAGATGTGGAGGCTCAGAAGTTGCCAGAATCACAGAATCATAGGATGGCTTGGTTAGAAGGGGCGTCATGTACTTCCAGCATCCCTGCCATAGGCAGGGGCACCTTCCACTAGCCCAATTTGTTCAAAGCCCATCCAACCTGACCTTGAACACTTTCAAGGACAGAGCATCCAGAATTTCTCTGGGCAGCCTGTTGCAGTGCCTCACTACCCTGTGAATGAAGAATTTCTTCCTAATATCTAACCTAAATCTCTACTCATTTAGTTTAAAACTGTCTCCCTTGTCCTGTCACTATCTGCCCATGTAAAAAGTTGCTCTTCCTCTTTTTTATAAGCCCCTACTAGGTACTTGAAAGGCTGCAGTGAGGTCTCCCTAGAGCCTTCTCTTCTCCAGGTTGAACAATCTCAAATCTCTCAGCCTGTCCTCACAGGAGAAGTGCTTCAGCCCCCTGGTCATCTTTGTGGCCTCCTCTGAACCTGCTGCAGCAGGTCCACATCTTTGTTGTGCTGAGAAATCCAGAGCCAATAGTAGCACTCAAGGTGCAGTCTCACAAGAACAGAGTGGAAGGGGAAAATCCCCTCCCTTGACCTGCTGCCCACTCCTCTTTTGATGGAGCTCAGGATACAGTTGGCTGTCTGGACTGCAAGTGCACACTGTTGACTCCTCCAGAATCATGGAGACTATCTAAAACAGACCAACTCCTAAGTATTGACCTTGTATGGTAAAAAGGCCATTTTTGTATTGTTAAGCTGTTGCAAAAAAATCCTGCTCCTTTCACAAGGTTTTTGGTGTTAGCAGAAGGTGGAAAGGAAGAAGTTTTTAAAAAATGTGTCATCACTGGGACACTCTCCTTCAGCATGGTTGATTTACTGGAGCACATCCCGGATGGATGATCTGTCCTAATAATGACTGTTCTTCCATTAGGATATGTCATAAATTGAGTTTAGTAGAGATGTTTTTTAACTAGTGCTTAAAAGCCAAGTGGTATTAATCAACAGTTACAAGTGGTATTAATCAACAGTTACAAGTGATTTCATTAGTTTCTAAATTCCTTTAGCAATTTTGATGCCAGGTTGTGGAAAAGTGTATTTTCTTTGGCTCTTGGTCATCATTGTCTTCAGGATGTCTTTATAAATAGCATTGGATTCTGTGAATTATGAGCTACCTTGCCATTTTAGAATATATTCCATACCAAAAATACTGACATAATATTAGATCTAAAATACCAGCAATTTCAGGCAGTTCATGAAGCTTGAAAATTCTTTTAGTTGTGAAGCAAATTAATTACCTCTTTTTCTTTATAGTTTCTAAATAGTTGTGATCTTGGCAGTTTATATAGACCTGTGTAAAGCAAATACACAGGAATTTTACATGGCTTTTGATTTGTAATTCTTTGCGATTTAGAGAATAACAAATTTGAAAGTGACTTAAGATTCTTAAAATTAAAAATTTAAAATGGAATTTTGAGCTTAAGCTTGCACATTCCGTTTTAGGAAATTTATTTTTTAAACATTCATAGCATCTTTTTTCTAAACATGTTTTTCGGAGATGAAATGGGGTGAAACGAATTAAAAAGTGAAGACTATAATTATAAAGGAATAGCTGTGTTACACAGAAATTTGTTTTGATGTTCTAATACACATTTTTTACTTTGCAGTTGATAGATTAAGGAAGGGGCTTTTGCCTCTCTTCTTCCTGTTTTTTGGATACTTGATATTCCTGAATGTGGTGCTGTCTATACTTTGCTCTCAAAGATGCAGAATACTGTAAAAATAATTACTTTATTAAAGCTGATACTAATGTATGTGCTGATTTGCAGTGGTACATTGAAATTGCAGTGAATTTTAAGTGTCACTTGAATTATTGCAAATAAGAATGATTTTTGGAACTGCTAGGGATGAAAGGGTTGTATCTCAGTTGTGTATCTTATCCTCATGTTGAACTCTAGTAGTCTGAAAGTCTACATTCTATTACCTACCTCTTTTAATAATTTTTAAAGTTACTTCTAGGTTGTGTAATTCAAAGATGCATGTACTTGTGTGAGCTTTTACTTCATGTAGGTATTCTTTGTGTGAAAGATTGGAAGAACAGAGCTATTAATATATTTCTACAAACATTAGAGTAATTTTATTATTTCTGTTTAAAAGAGTTTTCCCTAACTTTTCCACGCCCCTATATAGTTTATATGTTACAAGACCTTGATATACTTGAAGACTGGACAACAATAAGGAAGGTAAGATGAAAGGATGAATACCAGTGGCTGTGGGTTTAGTTTGGGTTTGTGTCTGGGTCTTTCACTACTTAAAAATATGTAACTGTGTTTCTTACACAATCAAAACACTAAGTAGATTTTTATTTCTTCAGCAGTCCAGTAATCCTTTCGGTTCAAGCTATGTTATTGCTACTTTTTTTGATTCTACCCAAGTCATGCAGAGGAATCCAATAAAGTGGTGTAAGAGGTTATCTCCAAAATTGGGAGTCTCTAATTTTCCATGAAAAAGTGATCCTAAAGCCTGTGTTGAGTGGATCTGCTTTCTCATAGACTAATACAATTAGGTAGAAACTATGATAGGACAGTCTGATAGGATTTTGGTTTAAATGAAGATTTTTTTTACAATATATATCACATGGTAAATTTTCACACAGTAAATGTTTTTATTCTATGAAGATTTCTATGCTTTGACCTTTCCGTATACTTTTTTTTTTATCTAAGTTGACAAGCTGTGTTATTCCCAGATGCCAAGAGTGTCATGGTTTACAGGAAGAGAAATTTGTTTGATGAATTGATGTATTTGTAAAAATAAATCCAGTTTTTAGTTGCATAATGCCATTTCAGATCTTTGTAAGACTGTTGGAAGAACTTGGTGTAATGAAATGCTATTCTTGCCTTGCACTTACGGTCAAAAAGCTTCCCCTAGTACTCTAGTGCTTCCCACCTTATGGAATAGCAAACTACTTAGATGAATTCAAAAACTTGGTGGGAAGTGTCTCTGAGTCAGTTTCCATCCTGTTTTTTTCCTGTATGGATTTCCTAAACAAGAAGTAAAATGTGACCTCTGTGTGTGAACTTGTCTGACTTGTCTTTCATCACACCAGAGGAAAAGACACAATGTATCTTTCCCTTGGGTTCTTTTCTATAGTTTTACATGATTTTTCTGGAAATAATAAAAATCCCCAGAAAACAAACAAATGAACCCCAAAAAACTCTTTAGTGCTTCTTTTTTAAAGCCTACTCTAACACTAGGTGTCATCTGGAGTTTGCGTGAAGGAAAATTTATGAGCTTATAATATATAAATCAAAAGAGTAGATTGTTCATATAGCAGTTTGTTTTTCAGAATGAGTTAATATTTTGTGTTTTCTTGACAAAATTGCATAACAGCAATTTTGAGGATTTAATTTAGGAAACCTTCAGAGTTGTGTGAAATCAAAACTTACTAAAGACGGTGATTTTTTTCACCCTCAAAATGCTTTGTTATGTAGTTACTGAGTGACTGTTGAACACATTTTTCTTTTAGATTTCTTCTCTTTGTGGTTTTTGCATGTAAAAGCAAGTATCCTGAGCTACACTGCACGTAACTTCCCAATTAAAGCTGGCAGTTAAGAAAAAAAGAATATGCTTCCTTGACTAACTTAATTCTCTTTTGTGTTTCAAGGCAATGGCTACACTGGGACCACACAGAGTAAAACCAGAACGTAAGTAAATGTTGTCTGCTTTCGTAAGACAGACCTTGCTGTGTGCAGTGGTGCAAACTGCATCTAGGCAGGTGGTATTGGTTTTAGCCCTGGTATACTGATGGAGGATGGGGTGAGATAACTGGAAGGGGTGGCTTTTGTCTTTCCCCTCTCTGAGGTGCTGATACCAGTAGCTTGATTCCTGTTATTTCTGTTGACACACAAACTCTAGAAAATTATCAACAAAAATTGAAACTTCTAAAAGTGTTTTACACCAACTAATATTAGCAAGCTCTGCCAGTGTTTGCATAAGATGAGGCAGAAAACAGAGAGCATCTGGACCTTATGGGTACATTTTAAAGGATTTTTGCACTCACTGCAAACTACAACCCTGAAAAAGTAGAGCCGTGGGAAAGGAACGGCACTTGTATTCGGCACTGAGGTGAGAAGCATGTTAATGCTAGGTAAAATCAAATACTTGGAGGTGGTGAGTAAGGAGGAAAAAGGAGAGGACACAAGCAGGTGATAGCTTCTATTTGAAAATGAAAATACAACTTTCAATTTATCTGACTAGAAATAAAAAAAATATCTTGCTTCCAATTTTTATGCAATCATTAAGAGACAGGCTACTTTTGGAAAAAAATGTGTATTCTCTGTGAATCATTTGATGAAAGTGTATTTAAATAAGTGATTTCTGTGAAGTCAATATTAAATTACTTTTATTAATCATTTTAGCGCCTGTCAAATTAGAAAAGCATCTACATAGTGCTAGATCTGAAGAAGGAAGACTTTATTATGATGGAGAGTGGTATGGACGTGGACAGACAATATGCATTGATAAGAAAGATGAATGTCCTACAAGGTAAAGATTATTTAGTTTATGCAGCTCTCTACATTCATGTTAAGCAATAGCTACAATGATGGCATTGAAGAATAAGGCCTATTTGGAAATACTGCCACCTCAGTAACATTTCATAGTTCACCTTGGAAGACGGGCATTACCAAAGAAGGTTGAGTGCTGGACTTGTGAGAGAGGCTAGTAAAGCTCAGAATTCACTGAAGATTTGTCCAGTTAGGATCTCACAAAAAATTTAAGCTCTTATTAGTTTCTGAATAGCCTTTAAGTAATTTTTTTTTTAGTGTTTTGGTAGTCTGTTGCTTTGAGAATTTGATCTGTTGGCCCACCCAAAAATACTTAATTATGGAAAAACACTTTATTCTGTTGAAGATAAACTTTGGTTTTAGTTGATCAGTCCTCTGAAAGAAAAAGAGCTGAAACTTCTCTGCAGTATTTTCTTCTTTTAACAAAGGTTCTACCTGGAAACAGACTAAATATTACAGTGCAAATTTCATTGAATGTTTAAGATGTGTAAATTTATTTTCTCTGTAAAGGCAGTATTTGTAAATTTTGAAAGTCTGCGTGTATTTAACTTTAAGTATGTATCTTTTACTGAATGGGACAAATAAGTCTAAACCCAGTGTTGATTAAATATATGCATCTACCTAGGCAAATTGACTTTAATTTCATATAGCAGTAGTTTACTGTAAAACGGGCTGTTTCTTTGCTTCCATGTGTATGGTGAAGGAGAACAAATTGTGGTTATTTTGGTGTTTGTTCAGGGCTGAAACAGGAAGGTATTTTAGTAAACTATATATTCTGTCTGAAATTTTAAAAAATCTGAATTAATTTAGCAGAACGTAACAGTTGAACTGGGCCAAATAAAGATCTTAGTATCAACCAAAAGCTGATGCTTAACAGGTAACTTCTAAGGCCGAACAGTTTTCTAGAGGGAGTTTTGTCACCCTCAGGGTGGAAAGATCTTTTACTAACTGTTATACTATGAACTGTTTTAACCTCTGGGTTTATGCCTCTTTTTCCCCCATCAATCTGTACTTGGAATTATTTTTTCTCCTAGGGAATATGAGGAGGGGCTTTTTTCACTATTTGTATAATAGGGTAGGAGCATAAAAGCGGAGCTCGCTTAACAGTGATTCACTGAATCACCTTTGACTTTATTTCTTATGGTCTTGGTATAATGATTAACAGTTGAATACATTTTGTGTTTTAAATCATGGCTTCAGGCTGTTTAACTTTTTTCCAAATACTTCATACTCATCATAATTTCAGGTATGTTTTTTTTTTACCATGGGTAGTTTATTGTTGTGTTTTTTATGTGTGACTGTTGTTCTTTTAAAATATTTGTATGTATTAAGAGTTTTCTCATAAGAAAATAAAATAGATAGGTGGCTGAAACATTAACTACCTTCACTAAAGATACATGCAATTGCCAAGGAATTCTGTTAAAACTATCCTTACAGCGGAGCCAGTATCTTTTGGGCCTAGCATTTACAACTAAAGCATATTTTCATTTACTGGGTAGAAATACAGCTGCAGTTATGAGGTTATTCTTAGCTTATAAGAATTGATTCTTCTTGTTTTTCTTCCCCTGACCTTTCCTTCCTTTTTGTCTATAGTGCCATAATTACAACAATTAACCATGATGAAGTTTGGTTTAAAAGACCAGATGGAAGCAAGTCCAAGCTGTATATTTCTCAGCTACAGAAAGGAAAATATTCAATAAAGCATAACCACAACTGACCATTGCTAACTGGATACGAAAGAAGTGGTACTGCCATGCTTGATGTGCCATGGGGTGAAAATTGTATTTAATAGTGTTTTGTATTCCTTATACATTTACAGCAGTATCTAATGTGTATTGGTTGTGCTGTATGTAAACTTCATATGAACAGCCTTCAGAAACCTGAGGAGGGTAAATCATGTTGACAGACATTTTTCCTCTAAATTGGGTCCAGTGTCTAAGATATGAAGTATGCTCTTCAAGTGTAACGCTTCAGAACTTCTCATATTTGTAAAATGAAAAAAAAAAAAATTTTTCCATCGGTGACCAGTTGGTGTGAAAAAATAACCATAATTACCAGCTACTCACTTTGTTTTCAGTGACTGTGTCATGCTTCTCTTGTGGATGTAAATTTAGCCTGCTCAGCTGTTGCTTTTGAATAGATTGTAACATGCATAAACATTCTTTTATCCAAAGTGGATTGATTTATTAAAATTATCGTCCTCAACAGTTCTGCTAGTACTGACTGTGTTATATTTTGTAAGGTTTACTCTGTTGCTTGTAATGAGACAAAACCAATATTTTGAGCTATGTTTTTTGAAGAGCACTTTTCTAGTGTCAGACCCTATTCTATAGTAACAAATCATTGGTGACTTTTCTTTCTTGATTGCCAGCAAAGGCATAAGGTAGACAGTGTTGCTCCAACCTGTGTTATGTGTAGCCCACAAAGAACGACTGCGGGAATGGTTATGTAAATGCTGTTGCATGGTCTGCATGTTCAGTCCACAGTTGTATGAAACACAAGAGATCTTTTTTTCAAAAGGAAAATGTTTCCCCAGAAATCATATATCTGGGAGAACTTACACTGACTCTTTCACCAAACACTGTTTTCCAAATTTCTGTACCCCATTACATCTCATTGTACACCAGCTTAGGAAGCTGAATTTCATTCAAAACCTTACTCTTCAAGCCACAGAGAAAAGTCCTAAATCCTTGATGTTACTGTGATGTGCTTCAAGCATCTAGAATGATAAGTGGGATTGTTGAAGAATTATTAATGCGTTGGTTATGTGCACTTTAATCTCCACCTACAATGATTCTTCTTGGAGAAAGAAAGCATCCATTTGCTTTAAATGATCACAGCAAATGAGAATTTTTATTGTAACATGTAAATTAATTGTCTCTTCTAGTGCAGGGTGGTAACTACTTTCCAAATGCCAAATCAGTTTCTGCTGGGTGATGCTTTTCTACGATTGTATGACATTAATCAAATGTACATAAAGTATTGATTGATATGTTGGCTTTTAACAATATGAACTGTATGTATACAGTTGTTTGATAAACTTTTTGTAATAAAATATTTGCATTTTTTAACTTAGTATATGAATAAATGATCTGTGGTAGTGGTATGTTGTTTTGCTCTTTGATTTTCTAGTCTTGTTGGAATTGCTGATATACCAAATGCTAAAGGAAAATATTTTTAAATTTTCAGAAGGCCTAAAGCTTTTTAAAGACCTTTGAATTGCACTTTTTTCTTTTGAATTTTGAGAGTTTGTATATATAGGTAGATAGGTTTTGCAATCTTTTAAAAATACTTTATGGATGCTTTATTCGGAGCTGTTTATAAATCAAAAGCAATGTTAAGAACCTCTTAGCTAGCTGTTGATGTGCTTGAAATTGTTTGTATTTAGGCTATACTGGGCACCCTAAACTGTTTTTGTGATTCACCCCTTTCCTCTCCTGTATTCCACATCTCTCTAGCTGCAATAGATCATTTCTACAGCTGTTTCTAATCAGATCTCCTTGTACAAAGCAGAACTTTGCTATGTATAGCCCTCTGGTTTGGACTGACAGTTAATGAGTGTGGCTTCTTAATTCAGAATAAACATAATTCATATGAACATGACAGGTAATAATCATAGCGATATGGATTATTGATCAACAACAACTGGGATCTACTTGTTCCTCTTTGAAAAGTACAAGAAAATGAGCTGTGGCTTTCCTTTTTACATGTAATGACTTTTGTGTATGTGATGGGAAAGCTGTAAGGTTGGTGTTTGTTTATAATTGGTTAATTGTTTCATGCTTAGGCAGATCATATTTCATACATGCTATATATTTTTTAAATATTTGAGCAGTTAATGGTTTGCTTGCTCCAACACCAAATGTAAGAGGTGTCCTTTGAAGTCTAGGCATTGTTAGCCTGTTGTCCATCTGTTTTATCTTTTACACTGCTACATTAAAGCTTTTCAAGCTTCGCTAACATTGTTTTAGCCTACAAATAGGATTACAATTTGTAAAGAGCTGAAAGGGAAAAGATGTTTTGTATGTGACTTATTCAATGAGATACAGTATGTGAAAAGGGGTGGAAGAAATGAGTGACTGAGTGACAAAAATAACTTTCTGCACATGTGTGGAAAGGCTTCTGTATCAATAGATATGTTTCAGAGGAGATGGAGTTTGGCTTTTGCCAAATACACAAAGCAAGCTGATCTGTTCGTCTTTCCCACAATGAAGTAACTGGTAGATTTGGTTGGAATATGGTTGATTTAACCTGACAACACAAGGCATAAATATCATGTGGAATTTACCTTAGGTATCTTGTAATAAGCATCTCGTAAAGTTTCCAAGTGCACTTTGTCATGCTAAGGCCTGCATGACTAGCTTACTAGCCCCATCAAGTGGTAAGAGATGATTAGATAGTAAAATTTTCACTAATTTTTAAAACCTATGCTGTCTTCCACCAATAGGTTCAGTTTGTTCTGGGTGGGGTTTTTTGTTTTGTTTTAGGGTTTTTTTGTTGTTTGAAATGGAAAGAGAGAAAAAAAATGTCTTGGCTTTTATCAAAAGAGGGAAGTACTAATACAGCTTCCCATCTCCTGGAGAAATTATTCAATTATTACTGTGGAAAGAGCTGCTTCCTTTTGGCCTTGTTTAGAGGACGAGGAGAAGCAGTAGGGAGAAAGCGTATGTTCAGTAGATCTTGCATTTAAATAGCTAAAATCTTCAGTACTTTTATCTGTATGAGGCTTCGAGCAACCCTGTCTAATGGAAGGCCTCCCTGCCCATGACAGGGGAGATGGAGCTTAGATGATCTTTAAGGTCTCTTCCAACCCAAACCACTCTATCGTTCTATGATAAGAGATTTATTGGAGCCTTTCATGGTTCCTTGTGTTAGCTAAATGGGATGTACCTTCTTCAGTTTCTGCATGTGACAGCTCTGTCCTTTTACGTGTGGCAAAGTAAGCTCTGCTCTAAGGGCACAAGATCATTCCTAAGAAAGTTCTTTACTATGCTTTTTTCAGGCAGGGACATTGTTACTGTATGATTTTGTAAATAAGAATTGTTCCACATAATCGTGGGTCCATAAAAAGTCTTTGTAGGTAAACTTCGGTATTTGCAAGCTTTACAACACTTGTGTTATTTTTTTGGTATGGTATGTCTGTATGAAGGAATGTAAGTGTGTAGGACTGAGGCCGTTTGGTAAAACAGTAATCTCCAAGTTTTCCTAGAACAGTGTTTCTATGTTTTAACTATAGACGTGATTTTTACTGTGCTATGTGACTTGCTAGATTTTTTTAAATAGCTGGCTTATGTTTTTAAACAGTGTAATTTCTTTGAATAATAGAAAAATACATGAAGGACACTGTTTAAGAGGTGGCTAGCAGCAGCAGAACTTAACATCCTTTTTTAGTGTGTCAGTTTGGTACGAAAATCTTCAGACATGGCCACTATCTTCATGAATAGAAGCAAGGTAGAATAGGGCAACAGAAGTTAAAATAAGCAGCATTATTTCATCAAACAGGGCAACATTAGTGGGTCCTGCTTTTCCTATAAATAGACTCAATCTGAATCAGCTGGCTCAAGCAGGAACATCAAATTTGGTTTCCCTCCATGTCCGTGGGGTGTATGGTGGGGTACCCTTGCTCCTGTGCTCTGGAGGCTCATGATGGTGAAAGCCTGCAGGTGGCAGTAAATTTATGCTGAAGTTACTTAATGGTAGTTTTAGAATTTTCTGTCTAGATCCTGTTAGATTTTTTTTTACACCGTTTCTTTTAGTTGTAGCACAGCTACAGTTGGTTTTAATCCTAATGCATACTAATTAAGGGATATTGGAAAGAACAGATAGTACTCAGAGTTCTAAAGAAGGATTATCTTTTGCTACTGTATCGTGAAAGAAAATTGCTATGTAAAGGCTTAGGAAGGAACAGAAACGGATTAGACACAGTTTAGTTGCCATAGAAACAAAATATGTAATTAAACAAAATAAAATATATTACATCTCTTGCACTGATGAAAGTGCTTAGGAAAGGTGGGACAATGAAAGAGTGTTTGAATTGCAACACCAAACCCAGAAATAAACAAAGGGTTCGAGTTTATTTTTCTGACAGAGTTTTCACCTATTGCACTTTTTGTGCTTGGTTAACTAAAACCAAAAGTTTTGTTTCCTAGGGTGAATCTATAAAAAGGAATGCCAATAATAATCAGCAATAAGTAATGTTGCAGCTTAATAACATTAATATTGCATGATACTAATAATACAATTAAATGAATACAAATCTCAAGTACATGCTTTTTTAGGAAAAAAACCCCAAACAGTATGAAATTTTTAATTACACATTAAAATAAATTTTAACGGATCACTTCAATGTTTCTTATTGCATAAAAGTATCTGAACAGTTTCACACTCTTGCTCTATAGCTAATAAAGACCATTTCTTAACAAAAAATGTGTCAAAAGAATTTTCTTTTAACTGGACTGTAAGTGGCGTGAGTTTAGGATGTTTCAGGGCCTGCAGGTAGTGCCACGTGCCAGAAGAGGGCACTTTGAGGTGCCTCATGAAACGCTATTTACTTTTAAAGTTTAACTCGAGTTCTCAGAATTTTCTTTTTCATTCTCCTATCATAAAATTCCACTGCTTCAAATTCAAACGTGTAGCAGTGACTATTCTCTTTGTTAGCTTATCTCTGAAGGTGACCACATTCTACTACTACTAATTTCAGGGGGCTTATTGCTATGCTAAACCCACTTATTTAACACATCTCTGTGTGTGGCCGTGGGTGGTGGATGAAAATTGCTTGGCTTTGTCTTTTACACCACCACCACCTCTCAATAAACCCCCCATATATAGAGAGGATTGTGGTATATGATTCTTACCTTTATTGGTCAAAGTGACGGAAAAGAGGGAAGAGTAAAAGAACTCCTGCACTCAGTTCGATGTATGATTTCAGGTTCAGGTGTTTATGCCAAAACATGGCTAAAATATCAGAATCTACCTTATGCACACAATGTTGACCTTCAAAGTACTTTATATGGCACATCTGCACTTGCTTCCCAGGCTTCTATGGGAATGAATCTCTTTTATCCTTTCTCACAATCCTGCTGAAGGCATTCCCTGCCTTGATACAGCACCCCCAGGGCCTTGCACCTTCAAGTGGAAACAAACAGGAGGAAACGTCGAAGGGGCACAGAGAACCAGCTCTGCTGCACAGGTGAAGTGTGTTCAGGATCCCTTCTCACTCAAGATGGAAAGGGAAATAGAGAAAAAGAGGAGGGGGGAAAAGACTGAATTCTTTGAATTTTCTGGGGTGGAAATTGAGATCTACTTGCCTGCCTTTTATTCCTCAGGTTGCTTCATTTCAGCTGTGTGTATCCTGTTGTGTTTGGCTATATTTACACCGATTTCTAAAGCATCTTAAGCATTAGTCCACCTAACTAACCCTATCAGTATATTTAACCGCTCCCCCCAAAAAGAAAAACCAAAACCCAGAATCAACCAAAACCCCACAACCTAGAAAAGTGTATTGATTTTCCCCTTTTACTTTTTTTGCCTTTTTTTTTTGTGAGGGAGAGGAGGTGGGGATGTATAAACACATTGAAATTCTCAATATTTTAGGATATCTGCCACTGCTAAGATTTCTGCATGAAAAATTTTACAATTTTTCATCAGACAAAGTTGCTTGGAGTCTTTCATAACTACAAAGTAAGTCTACAGTAGCTGATAAACTGGTTTCTGGTTTTGTTGTGGTTGTTAGAAATGCTTTCAGAGATTTTTAGGTAGTACTTAATACCTTATATAAACATTTTACAGTCTAGACACAAAATTTCACTGAACTGAATCTACCAATATTACTGCAACTTGAAATGTAACTAACCACCCTGAATCAATCCCTGAAACGGTATGAGATTTGTTTGTTTTTTGGTTGTTTATTTTCTTCCTAACCCCACACTGCGTGTTTGTTGCCTGTATTGACAGCCTTTGTGAAGCTGAAGGCAGCCTGCAGAAGGCATAGGGTGCTGTCTAAGGGCAAAAGCAATTGTTCAATATGCAAGACCTACATGGTAGTGTTAACTGCATACTAAAGTGTTTCCAATAAATGTTAAAGGGAACATATGCAACAGCTTCAACAAGTGAAAGTGCTAGTCCCTGAGATTTTGTGCTGGTGACATTCCCTGAAGGTCTGGGGTACACAGCTTTACTTCTTTGGTACCTGTCCAGATGTGTTTGAGTTAGGGATGTTGTAGCCACCTGCAGATGATGACTCCACCTGTGTGCTTGCTCTGGCCTCAGAATCATGCAAGGCTTTGCTACTTGGTTTCCAGGTACTACTGGGAGTTTGGCTCTTAGTCTCTGCACGCTTCTGTTCTCACTTGTAAAATAGCACTTTCTGGTGGGGAAGCCAAGAGGTTTAATGCGTTTGACATTGATTTATCAGATTATTTGGGAGCCCCAGGACTAAAAAAAAGGTAGACAGTTGTATGATACAGAATGTATTTTCAGCCTAACACAATGAAAACATAGTTTTGCATTTAAAACTATGAAGCAGGATCTAGTTTTTAATCATAAAATGATTATTTTGTTGGAATGATTATTGGATTGAGGTACATGAATAACTTGAGTAAGGCAAAGCTTATCCATGGTATATAACCAATAACTGACTTTTTCAACTTTTTACCATTTTAATTGCAGGAATCAAATCACAAATCAGTTTGGTGAGTGTATATTTTCTGTTTCAAGAACTCATTAGTGCTGAACAGCCTAAAACCCAGCACCTGTGGAAAAAGTTGTGAATAATGTGATAAATTGTATTAGTTGTGCAACAGTTACTAAATTTTCATATTTGTCCAGGTTCTTTCATTCTCTGATTGTGTGGTTTTGCTGCTTGTATGACTGGAGTATTCATTCAACTCGAAATAGAAAGCAAAGGAAAGCTTTTTGAGTTGAAATGCAATTTTGTTACTTTTTTTTCTTTTTTTTTTCCTTTTTTTTTTTTAATTCTTCCAGTGTTTCCATTTTAAATAGTTTGAGATGCATATAAATATTCCTAATGATCAGGCAGTAGTCAGCCAGCAAGTGAACATTTTTACATTTGCCTACAAATGAACGTTTTTAATCAGGCTTCATCTGAATGGGGCTCTATCATAAAAATTTCATATGCAACTTGGAGAAAGCTGTTTCTCATTTTAAGTAATGCTCTTTCTTTGTGGGTTTCTGTTTGTTTGGCTGGTTTGTTGTTATGGTGTTTGGCTTTTTCCCCTCCTGGAATATAAATAGCCCAGTATTTTTGAAATCATATAGAATATTTTTTTTTCTTTGCTATGTAAGTTTCAGGGTATGTGTTGCTTTATTATTCTATTTTATAATATAGGAAAGACTTCTGTTACAGAGGACTAACCACAACCCACCCACTTTATTTTATAAAGGATGTTATCACAGCAAGGGCTATCTGCTGATACCTAATATCAGGCTAATCTCATTATCTCCAATTTTAACTTTAGAAACATATGTAACCAGACTGTAAGCAATCACATTTGGTGATAATCATTTGGAAAAATTTTCATCATCACAAGCTTTTGGGATTTGGAATCCCTCTCTTGGAAGGAGTAATTCCAATGTGAGTGGGAAGCCACTTCCCTGGCCTTGAGATCACAATCCTGCAGTCAGGACTGGGCAGCAGAAGTGCTCCCTATGCTTTAAAGACAAGAGGTAGGAAGATGTAGCTGGTGGAAGAGGAATGGCCTTAACCTCAGTCTTCAGGTCTCCTCTGCCTCCCTCCAAATGGAACAGCAACCTAGGCTGTTATCTCATCCACAAGTTTTCACACACTGTAACAAAGTGCTTTCTCCAAATCCTCCCACTGCCTTGTCTGATGTAATTCAAGTTGATGAAATTGTGACATTTTTAGAGTGAAAGGTCTGATAGGCAAACAGGTGGTATAGTTGAATGTCTAATTTTTTAGAAAACTAAGCTGGGTATGTGCATTTAATATCAAAAATAGTGAGCAAGCAAACCAAAGTCAGGAATAGGATTTAGTTTCTTTTGCATTTTTAATAACTTTTATAATGTTTTATGTGTTAATTATAAATTTAATCCCAAATACTCATACTACTGCCTGCTATTTTATTGGTATCCTGTGACCTGAAAGTTCCCACAGAATATATAAATTCTTTCCTAAACTGCTAAGGAGTTATCTAATATAATTGCAAAAAGAGTATTGTGGCCATATTTTAGGGTTTTGTATGCATATCAGCATGTTTAGAAATTTTATTTTTATGGTTAGTGCACCAAGTTTAAATATGTGCAATAGGTATTGATTTTCTTTAGGAGTTTTTTTCAGTGCTGTGAGAAATTCTTTAATAAAACAGAAAAATAAACAGGGTTTAGGGATTTGCAGCTTGACCAAGTGACAGGAATTTGCCTGAGGAGCTGCATGCCTGTGCTGCACTTCCTTAGCAGGTAATATATTGCATTTATAACTTTGCTTTCAGGCCTGTGCTGAGCTGCATCTACGCCTTGGTCACAGGATAGGTGTTGCCAGTGATCTGTGGTGATGGAGTGTGCAGGCAGCTCCCAGATGGTACCAGTGATCACACCACAAGACAGGTTCATGTATTGATCAGAAAATGTGGCAACAAGTTCTTCTGTGAATGTCCTTTTTGTTCACAAGTAGAAATGAATACAAATGTTTGGAGAAAATCCCATAAAAGCTTCAAAGCCCCAAATGGGGTAGGGATCAACACAGCATGCTGTGCACTGATTGGATCCCCATCCGATGCCATGTAGGTCAGGATCCCCAGTATCTGAAGAGATGTAAAATAATCTATACTATCCTCAGCTTTTTTATAGTATTAGCTCCACTAAATGATACTTAAAGTCATACTTCAGAGGCTCTGAGTGCCTTACTGGGATCATAAGAAACGATGAACTCTTGGTGCAGAGCAATGGCACATTAATTTTGAGGAAGAAACGTAAAATCAAAGGATACTGGTCTGTGTTGCTGGTATGACTAGCAGAGAGGAAATGTAGATAAGAGTACTATTTTAGTTGTTCTGAATGCCTGGCATTAAATGCCAGATGTTTAGTGTGGGTTTTTTTTTGTTCTGTTTTTTTTTTTTTTTTTGGGGGGGGGGGTTTGGTTTGTTTTTTTTCCCTGTAGATAACTCTATCAATGTTGCTTCAGCCCTGTACACAGGAGGTACTTTAAAAATAGGAGGCCTGGTCCTGTACTTGATAATACTGTGAATGAACTACATTCCTGGAAAGTCTTACTTATGTGGAAGGACTACTGCAGAGGTATAAAATCGGCTTTTGTGGCTGTACAAGTGCTGAAGGATCAGGCTTTTGGTGTTTAGGGAAGAGGAAGAAATACCTGCCGTCTGCCTGATCTTATCTTTGGGACTTCTGTACTGCTGTGGTGCTAAAACTACTCTTATTCTCTTTCTGTTATTGATAATATCTCCTCCATGCTGATAGGTCCAGGTGTGAGCTATGGCATAAGTCAAAATTTCTTTTGACTTTGTGTAAGACATAATTTATCTTTTATTGTTTTACATAGGATCTGTATCAAAAAGCTCTGAGAAATTTTTTTCCCAGGGGTATTGAAATTAAAAATATTTACCAGTTTTACACATGCAAATAGAAACCATGGAGCAATGTGACTAGCTGGAAAGGGTGTACAAGGTTATCTTTTCTGTGAATTCAGGTTTGGGTAACAGTATTTAGAAGAGTGTGGAGTCCTTCTGGCTGTGTGGTGGCCAAAGGACTGCATTTCCTTCTCTGATTTATTAATCTATTGAATCAAATATCTTTGCAGTTTGTTGCTGAGTCTTGTGAATGATGAATTGATAGCTACAGTGAGGGAAATGGGAAGTGAACTCCTCAGTGCCTAGTGCCTGCTTCAAGAGGACAGCCTCAGAGGACAGCCTGAGGCATCTGAGCTTTGTAGTCCTTGGCTAAGGATTTTGGAGGAAGCTATGACTGTGCACTTTTAACTTCTACAAGATTCTTGATTTTGTAGAATTGTGGAAATTTTACTGCAACGTCTCTTAATTAAACAAAATTATTGAATTGAAAGTGAAAATACAAATGCAATCAGTACATTAGCATTTGAGCATTTTTCTTTTAAAACTATTTGTTTTTCAACCTTATTTTGCCTTCAGTGAATACTCATTTTTAAGCAGCTTTTATCTGCCATTAAGTTGATAACAATATTGACCTGTAATCAAAAAACATAAATTTTGTTCGTTTTGGAATAAATGTGGGTGTGGACTTCTAGTATTTTTAACATAAATGGACACACTTGGTTATTTGGTAAATATAAGAAAATCGGATACTGTCGTTGTGCAATTTCCTTGCAGCTCCAGATTATACCAAAAAAGTCTTGACCAGTGAAAGTGTGTGCAGTCTCTTTGCAGTGCTGTTTCCATAAGCAGTGCTAGAAGTAATAACCGTCTACTGGCATTTGTTAGTAAATCCTGAGATTCTCAGCACAGTGGTAGCCACTGTGGCTGTAGGTGTCACCTCAAGTACCCTTGAAAGTGTGATAATCACTGCAGTGCATAAAGGAAAAGCAAAGAAATAGTTGTACTGTTCTTTGATGTGTATCTCCTTTCCCTCTGCTACTCCTCTCCCTTGAATTATGTCTGTCCTAACAAAAGATGATGTTGCCGGTTAAAAGCAGTTTCAGTGGCACTTTCTAGCCTCTCCATTGTTATAACCTGGTCCAACTTTACCGGGTGTTACACTGATTTCAGGCCTCAAGAGATTTTGCTCACATGAACATTTGTAAAGCCATTGATTTTTTGATACCTTGGATTCACGTCTGGAGAAGAACTACACATTTTTCTCTAAGGGATTATTTTTAATTTGGTGAGAAAATAGGCATTTTGGCAAAAAGGGTTTTACAGAGATAATATGCAACTTCACAAAAGCATTACAACAGATTACTGAGACTAGCAAGTACCACTATAGCGAGGAACCATTGTTACACACAGTAAACACAAACTCCATGCAACTTCAGTGAAGTACCGACACCTTACAGAAAATAAGTGTTTAAGTTACCCACAAGGGCAAGAAAAGAATACGGGAAGAGAGATTAAGAGAAGAAAGAATACAGAGAGAAAGAGAGGAGAGAAAAATATGGTTAGCACTTAGAAGGTCACGTTGACATCTTTGAAGAGAGCAGACCAAGGCTCGATGGAGATCTTGTGCATGTCTGTTTATAAGACTGGCTATTGTGGCCATTCCCTCCAGGCAGGACCTTTGGATCACTGACCGCTCACTGTCCCCTTAGCCAGAGTGAGGGTGCCACAGCCAGTCAGGGGCTCCACGGGGCGTGATGTGGGTGGGTTATCGGACGGACCTTATTGATTGACAGGTCCCCCCATGCTGGCCTTCACCTGTGGCTGCGGACTCTGGTCTCTGGTGGCCATCCTGGCTGGACATGTGGACACCGTGCTAAAGGCCTGGTCCTCTCCCCCGCCACACACACAGATGAAATGGTTGATTCAACCCATCAATTGGTGAGATGTAAATCTGCTCTGTGACATCCATGTAGGTTTGATTTTTTGATTTTTTTTTATTTTGTTTGTTTTGTTGTTTTTCCCCATTTTTGTTCTCATTACATGGGGACCTGATGTCTTGTTTTGGCTGAAATTTCAGTAAGTAGATTTTTCTTAAGATTTAGCCCTACGTGCCTTAGATTTAGAAAAATGAGTTCTAAGCACTGAAGTGTTATTGAAAATCTTCTGCCCTGAAATTATAGGATATTTATGAGAAACAAGTTGATGCAGAATGCAAGATGTTTGTAATCATATGCCAGTACACATAATGCTTTTTTCAATAATTATTTTTGTCTTGGTCAGGAGGTTCAGACGTTTTTTTATTACTAAGAAGAGGTACACAATGATGAAATAAAAAGGTGTTCACAGGTGCATTGGTAATAATTGCTTTTAAAAATAATTTTTGAATATTCTAAAATTAAAATATTAATATAGAGAAAGTGTGGATGCTTGAGCATGCACACACATAAGGACATTATTGACTCTTCAGCTATGCTTCTGCTGCTCTACAACAACAAACATTGTATATGTTAAAACTCGAGAGACAATCATTCATAGTGCTTGTGCCTCAGAGTAGCTGTAGATAATGCTAGAAACAGTGTCTACTCATCTCATCCTAGAATATCTGTTCCAACTCTTTTGAACTAAAACCTCAATCTAGTTGAAACTACCTCACCCAGCGATCTTTTTATTTGTGCCTTCAGTAGTCATGCAATGGACCCATGTTGTTGCACCATTAAAACGCTTCTCAAAACCAAGTCTTCAGAGGGTAAAAATGCAGTATGAGATGTCATGGTCATCCTTGCAATTTCCAAAAAGACCCAGAAATTCCCCCACAGCACTGTCGTGGTTTAAGCCTTATCTTTCTGCCTGTCTCCTCTGAGGATGGAAGAAGATATCTTGCTGGAAAGTAGTTTTTGTTTTGTAGGTTAATTATGACTGTTAACAATTAAATCCAAGTATTTCTGTTATTCTGAGATGAAAGCACTGCAGAAGCCTGACAGAAAGAAAAGTGTATAGAAAAAAAAAGGACAAAATACTAGATTTCCATTTAGTGATTGAAGCTGTTTCACATAAAAATATCCTAACAATCAGAGAAAGGATGTGAATATAACCTCTCAGTTTCCTCTAACTTTGCCTCCAGCCCTCTTTCCACATGATAAGAAAACATGATGTGTACCTCAAGGGGATTTGATTTTGGGGTGAGAACAGTCTGTAATGTTGAATTGTATAATGAAAGAAAGGTATGCCTTTATCTCATATAGCTTAGGAATTTAGTGGGCTCTGACCCTTGTAGAGCGTTGTATTTTAATTAACTAAGGCTTGGACTTGTGCTATTTTAGTTGGTTCTCTCCAAAATCAATTTAATAACCCAAAATGAAGATAGAAAACTTGAGCTAATTGAAGAATACTGGAGTCATGCACCTGCAGAAAATTTACTTACAGAGGTTATACCCTCCACAGAACCTAGTCAATAGAGATCGTTTTTGCTAAGAGGTAAATTCAATAGAGAATTGTTTAAGTAGAGAACGATCTAGATTTTCATTAACTAATGACAAATATAAGTGTCTTAGTAGGGACTAGAACAATCAAATAGGAGGTTAGAGGTCAGCAAAAATTAATCACACATGCCAGGAAACCTGCCAACATGAGGAAGACTTTGTGATGAGGAAGATGCAAAAAGCTTTCCAATGCCCCTTTCCCACATTCTTCTGCTGGAAAAAGGGATGCTAGATGGCAATCTTGCTCCATGAAAGAACAAGAAGACAAAAAACTGAGAACTTCGATGATGCAATGGGAGATGGTGGATCTTTGGCGATGGGAGGGCCAGGGGAATCATTGAAAGTTACTGTGTATATAGACCTCAAACAATTGTAGCAAGGGTGGGCATGGATGGTGAATTATTCCATGAGTCCTCTAGCTGGCTGCACTAAAAAGGGAGGTCCGACTCAGTGGCTCTCTGCAGTTGGTTTTGATTCTTTGTTTCAATAACATTGGTTGCCGAATGACGGTGCCACTGTGTACCATAATTACCATGGCCAGTGAGGACTGACTGCTCCAGAAACACCACTGGTGAGCTCCTGCTACAGCTTGCAATCAGCCAAAAGCACACCAGCTCACCGGCCCTGGAAGACATCTAGGACTGATAGAACCCATGAACTAAATGAACTCAACACACACCTTGGAGGGATGGCCATATGGAAATGATATGTGAGCGTGTGTGTGTGTGTGTGTGTATAGATATGTATATATATGTGTAGTTAGAAGGTATAGGATCTGGACATGATATAGATGGTATAGAATAAAGTGGTGGATAATGTCTTGGTTCTGGCCAGGTCAGGGTTACATTTTGCAGTAGCCAGGAGGTGGCATGGCTAGAACTCAGAGCTTATTCTATACCACCTCATGTAACTGAGCAGGAGAAGGGAGTCTCATCTGGGGAGAAGTGGTTCCTTCTGGTTGGGGTAATGTGCCTGGGTCAGGTTGGGCTTGGTGGTGAGCATTTTGCCTGTGAATCTCTCTCTTTTGTACAATTTTGTTATTAATGTTGTTGTTATTACTATTTGTTTTCTTATCTCATTGCTGTTTCCAGTGAACTGTGCTTATTATTGATGTTATCTTTACCTTTTGTGCCTTCAATTCTCCTTTCCATCTTGCTGCAGAATGGAGAAGGAATTGCAGTGGAAGGGGAGAGAGGGAGCGAGCAGCAGTATAGTTTGGAGAGTCTCAATGGGAGAACTAAAGTGGGTAGTACCATTCCTAATGAACCATGACATTTCTGTTTCTAAAGATTTTTTTTTTTTTCATTATTTGTTTTCTTTCAGTCTTCAGTGTGGAAAATTTGAGTTTTGCTCCATTCTGACAAAAAAAAATCATTCAGTATTGCAGTTTGCAAGAAGGAGGGAACACTTTGTATTAGTTAGGAAAACTGAGAGCCTAATGTAGAACTTGCATAATCTGCTATATTCAACTGCTACAAATATAAAAACCCCAACTGTTGTTAGCCAAGTAGGCATTTTCTGCCTCAAATTGCTTTATAAACTCAGCTTCACTCCTTCTGGAAGAGAGGCCAAAAATAATATTATGGCAAAACTATATTAGGGAAGCACAAGTCTAACGTTCCAGCATAATTTATGCTGATATTACAACATATCCACACATATTTATACACACATATAAATTTACACATACATTTATCTACAAATGTGGACCAGTCTTATCAAAGGGAGACTACAAACCTACTGTACTACAACCAATACAGGTAACTCACCCCCTTAAATGTTTATTTTTTCAGATTTATCACAGCTCAGAAATAATCTTATTTCAAGGAATGAAGTATTTTTTTCTGTGACTGCATGATGCTTTAGTATATTATTATCAAGCCTATTTTATAAGCAGAGTTACTTGGTACAGGATGTGCTCGCCTGTAGGACCACAAGTTTGGGTGTTTCTTGGTGACCCCATAGCAAACTCTGAGATGTCTTCCCACCAGTACCTCATGGTGCTTGGCCTTTCAGTCAGGCCTCTGTTGCAACATGACCTCCCACCATGAGATACAGGAAGTGGGAATGGTGAGCTTTATGCTGATGTCTGAATTTGGCACAGATGTTCTAGTATATGCTGTGACAGATGTGGAACAACATGGTGCCTGGCGGCAATGGGGCAGCAGATCTCTGCCCTGGCTAATGGCTGTGACAGGAACACAGGAGCCTGCTGGTGGCATGCCGTTCTCATATGAATCCCCACTAGATATGCCACCACTGTATCGGGTTGATTGTGCACAGTAAACATGCTGCTCATAAATCTAGATCTGGTGAAGGAGGTAACCCTAAGCTAGACACAGTCATAGCCATCCTTGCCTGGCTCTAGACTTGCAGACAAAGGCTCAGGCTGTGAGAGGTGTTGTTTTCAAGGCATACTGAATGATACATTGGAAAACAATGAGCTAAGGGGTGTTTAGGTATGCTGTGCTGATCTCACATTTTTATACTTTCTTACTGTAAGGCAGTTGTAACATAGCCCGTACTCCCTCCTTTGCTTTATCTATACAACCTAAAGATATAGGCTATATATAACCATATCTGAAATTTGCTCATCATCTCTTGGCAGTAATGACCATGTATTCTATGAACATTCCACTCCTAGGTGCAGTAGAAAAATTTATCACAGAAAAAAATTCACATACCTAAGACTTAGATTGGTAAATTGTAGTTTAGAACAGCAGTCTGTGGCAACTTTATATTGGAAGAAAGGAAGAAAAAAAATCACCGTAATGCTCTGTACATGTTGATCTGCCTTGCTCTTAGACACATGATTTTCCTTTCTAAAACTGTTTCGTTTTGACAACTAGTGCACATGGAGTTGCTCAGCTAAAAAACTCTTGAAAAAAGTTTTGTGACACAGGTATTCTGCCAGACTACTTTTCCTATTTTTGGTTTATTGAATACTGCATTTTCATTTCTATTTTCAGTACAGATTTGTATTATAATGGTTGCATTTTTCTATGAAGGACAACTAACGTACTAAGCAGTCAAACCCAGGGTAGTAATTGGTCTGGGACAAATCAAGGGGAGCTCTTCTAAATCCCAAGAATTTGATGGAGGTGAGCAAACCCAACAGTCTTTCTTTTGCCTTGGTCTCCTTTTAATTTTCACTCTTGTTTGCTGCAGAGCAGATGCTTTCTTGTCAATCCAGTGCACTGCTTGAAAAAAACCCATTTGGATGTAATAAATGCAATTTCAACGGGCTTAGTAAAACATCTACTCTTTCACTTAACCTTTCTCTTCTGTGAGTGACTTGCAGGAAGAAGAAATTCCTTGAGCAATGGTGTCTCCAAACCCCATCAAAACACAGCATGGGGGAAAGTGTGTCTGAAGTCAGTGACATGTTCTGAGATAAGAATTAGTCTGGGTCTTTGCTGAGTGACAGCACAAACCATGTGTGATTTAAAGGGGAAAAAAGTAAATGAGTGAATATGAAGAGGAAAAGACTTCAATGAGAAGTTGCAGGTCAGGAATGGTAGTATTAACAGCCCACCATTTGTACTGTCAGCAGAGAGGTTTCTTCCTTAATGCACCCTGTTGAGCTAGATGACCTCTTGAGATCTATTTCAGCCCAGCATTTTCATGATTTCATGACAGTGTGTCATTATTTTGACTGGTACTCCAAGTTCTGTTCTCTTTTCTTTCTCTGTTCTATATTGGTCAAGTGGGAGGGCAAAAAAAGGGGTTTGTTTCAAGTTCCTTGCTCTTAAAAGCAGAGCCTACTGCTGCACTCTGCAAGAAGAGAGATGGTGGGAGCACATCTGTGTTCCTGTCTGGTGTGGATGGAGAATGAGATAAGGAGATCCTTGCTGAAAAAGAAGGAAAAGGTAACATTACCACCCCAATGCCCCACTGAACACTACAGGAGAAAGTGATGGACGAAATTTTGCACTTTGGAGTAGAAGATAGCATAACAGTTGCAGAATGCTTTGGGATGAAGAAGAATAAAAGAAAAGATCATCACACTACAAGACACTTTCCATGGCCATAGAACTCCCTTCCCTTTACTAGTTGTCTCTCTGCTTACCTGGTGAAGAATATTTTGATAGGCCCTTGCATATGAGTGGGAGAAAAGAGTTGGGGACAGCTTCTCTAAGGGTTTAGTCAAGGACCTTTGTTACTACATGCTGCTCTGAATTTTGATTCCTGTGGGGTTCTCCCACTTTCTGGTTTTGTATGACCAGCTGGTAGATTATAGAGACAGTGAAAGGCTTTCCCCTTGTGCGGTTGGGAACTGGGCCAATGGTTTACTAACTTAAGGTAGTGCTTGCTTCCTTCTAGTACTGGTGAAAGAACTGCCATTCACTCCCACTTTCAATTCTTGCAGGACAGAGTAGCTGGAGTCCAATACTTCTGTCTGTTACAGTTTATGCTGGAATTATATCCCAAAAATACTAACAGTTCACAGTTAGCTAAATATATGGAAAATCCCTCTGGTCATCACATCTTTCCCATAGAGCTTTGTGGCCATTTAAAAGTCTGCACATTTTCTTAACTGTTTTTTTGTGAATCATAGAAATCCACGTATGTTTTTCCTACCAGTTATCTGTAGACATTCTTTTGTAATAGGGTTTTTTTTGTTACTGTTCATGTCTTTGTATTACAGAAGGGTCAAGGATGTGCTCAGATCTGATTTCATTGGAGAGGTGCCCTGGTCTGTGCTAATGGAAGAATTGCACCTTCGTCCCAGTCTGCAGCATATTTGTATTCCGCAAGGCCAAAAACTTCTGTGTTCCAGGCGCTGTCAGGTTGGATACAATTGTTTTACAGTTGGAGTGGGGGTTTGTTTGGTTGGTTTGTTTTTATTTTCTTTCCCATTGAATGCTGACATTGGTATAAAATGAGACCATTGCATTGTCAAATGCTGGGGCAGGGATTTATTGTCTCACTTGGAACCCATAAATGGTGATCTAACCAAATTCTTATGGCACATAGACTACCCGCAAATACAGCCAAATGGAAATGAACTCTGTCACGACAATTGTTTTAATGTAGGTTGTTTTAGTGAGGTAATGATACTAGTTATCATTTTCAACTTCCAAGCAATCTCTTTGAGTTTAATTTTTAAATTATCAGGCAATTGTAAAGACATTTCATTCAGGTAGCCATAATGAAACTTTTTTAATGTGATATGAAGGCTTTTAAAAATATCTCTTTAAAAAGGAGCCCATTTGCATGAAAGAAAGTGAACCTTTTCTCTTGCTGCTTCTGTTCTGAACTCCTTTCAAATGACAACATCTGAGATCCATGGAAAGCTCAAGTGCTCTGTATGATTGTATGAATGACGTGATATTAATTGGTTGACCTACCTATTATAGAATATGTAAGGTACAGAACTTTTTATTACACAGTGACAAATATCACTTTATGGAGTACTGAAGCTGCTGTTTCCCATTTGAAATGGAGTTATTTTTAAGCCAGCTTTAATATTTTAAACACAGATATTCTTTGCTTTTTCATTAAAATAGAGAGAAATAAATCTTGATCTTTTTTTTTCCCCCTCTTCTCCTCAAGGTACCAACCAGCATTGCAGAAAATGATCTTGTTCAATATTTGGATATATTAAAAATATATTAAAAACTGTAAGAAAAATTATTTAGTCAAAGCCTGATTTAATTAAATGAATTATTCCTCCAAGTGTAAACAGGCAGTGTTGAGAGTGTTTGTAGGGGTGAGACAGTGCACATACGACCTTCCAGTCCTCACTATATGTTCTGTTACTGGACAACATAGAGAGAAGGTCGGGGTGAAACAGGAGCAATCAGCACTGCAAATCCTAACATTTTGAAAAGCAAGTAGGAGCTAATAGTTGTGAGTTTTAGGAAGTTTTAAAAAAATAAATTAAGAAAATAAATATTACCCTATAAAACATCTTGGCATGTACATTAGTACCAAAAATTGTGTAAAAAGAGCTATTGTACCAGCTGGGTACTGATGATTCCTGCTCATTTCTCTGGGATAGGCATCAGGTTCCTCAGTTTGCTGGCCATAAGGGGCAGCAACGAGAAAGAGAAATTTTTAGAAGTGGAGATATGGAGACATGGAAGGAGAAGGCCAGCTGTGAAATTATCGCAGTCAGTGGTTTTGTGCACAGTTATAAAGGCATTGAAGACTAAGTCGTACAAAACAGCAGGAGTTTCTTTCCTGCTTCACGATTTAAAGTTCCACAGAGATCTGCTGAGCCTTTACGGTCACAGGCATACAGAGTGAAAGAAGGAGTAAATAATGAAAAGCAGGTGATTCCACCCTAAGTGAAAGCAGTTTTCCTCAAGGAAAATTAGTTTGAAAAAGTTTCCTGTTGTGTTATTCTAGTAGAATCTTTTATGACATCCCTTTGAAATTGTATAGCAGCATTTAAGGTCAAAACATGAAAAAAAATATTGTTTTTTTTCTGGACAGAAAATAAGTTCCAACTGTAATTGAAGTTCCTGCAAAATGTGCAATGAAGATGATCACAACTTAAAGAGTTCCTGAAGTCTGCAGGCTTAGAATTCTTAAACAAAATTTCTGTTAAATTTTCTGGAACTTTTATATGCTGGATGCGAAGTGGAAAACAAGTATTAGCAAACAGTTAAGTACTAGGGAAAATGCTTCATTCATAGGATATCTTTTGCATTTCCTTACATCTTTCAAAAACTCAGAGAAAGAAAACAAACATGCATAAATTTTCATGGAAAGGACCATACAAAACCTGATGTAAATGAATAGAAGTCTGTAAAAGACTTATTTGTGTCTTATGGTAATTTTTCTTTACATTTATAGAATTTAAAACAAAACATCTTTTTATTCAGTGGATCTGTCCTATTGTTTTCAGTAAGTAATCATATATCCCACAGCCAGGTTAGTTTAATACTTATTTGAAAATGTTATCATTCCGTATCACAATGTTACCAGCCTGAATTTGGAACTGGTTAATTATGTATAAGTGGAGAACACATTGGTAAGCAATGCAAATCTTATCAGACCACTAAACATTGAAGTAAACTAAAATATTAGTTCCGTGTTTGTATTGATAGAATGAATTCTGTATTCACCATAATGGATTTTGAAAAAAGCTACAGCAGATTGAAAAAACCTCACCTTCTGATGGTAAATCCAATCCACATGATGCCAATGTGAAAACCACACCTGTATCTCATTAGTCTTAGCATTCTATATCAATTCTGCCATTAGAGTGGATTTTCTTTGAATTGGAGTGGAGAAATTTTGAATCTGTTGCTTGCTCAGGACTGACTACTGCCTAGTTCATGTTTCTTGCCCACAGTTCCTCATCTGTCTACATAGAGTAGGTGTCCCCTGCTGGTAAGCAGGGGATTTGAACAAGAGGCAGAGTCCAAATAAGAGGTTTTTTTCATCCAGGTTGGACTGCTAGGGATTTTTTTCTCTCACCTTTGTAGTACTGTGCTTAATTCTCTTCCTAAAATCATCTGGGGATTATATTTAACCAATTCATTGTAGAACACTAGTATGGTTTCTTCTGTTTCTTTTTGTCACTTGGAGTAGTAGGTTTTGGGTTTTTTGTTAGTTTTAGAGTTGAAGAAAACTTTCTGGTGAGTGGTCTGTATCCATGACCTGTGGCCTGTCCTGACTGATTGCCTGTAATTGTGGGAACCCCTTTTGGAATGAATCCTATCTCAGATACTTTGAGTGATGGAATTTCCCCAGGCAGAGGAATTTTCTTTAGTGTTTTTTTTTCTCCCCTTCTGTTTCACATGAAGGATTTGAAAATGAATGCAAGTCTTTAGGCCTAAGCAAGGAAGATGTCTGTCTTGTTAAAAAGTAACATGTTTTGTGGAGATGTTGACTTCCTTTCTGCTGCACATTTACCACCTACTGTGAGCACAGCAATGGAAATACATAGACAAAGTTATGAGTTGTTAATTAGAGCAGAAACCTATGGCAGTTCTTTTGCCTTGGGTGTGCTTTGCAAATTCACTTTGTATAGATGTATTCAGAATTGTTAGGAGCCCTGTTTTTATTCTGTACCGTTTTGTCTCTGAAACATTAGAGGTGAACATTGTACTCAGCTGAGAAGAAAAGATGTTCGTGTTCAGAGTGGATGTGAGTTCAGCCATATTTTGATTTAATTTCATTTTTTAAAATAAATCAAAATTACTCAATGTGCCCTCTAAGAATTAATGAAATAGTATAATAACTTTCCTGTACTCTTGTGAATACTGAAACCGTTTCCATTCTTGCTTGCAAGGTCCAATCATGCAGCTCAGAAAAAGTGAAGGAATTTATTTACGTGTACCTTAAAACAAGTTTTCTGCTTCCCACAAAATGAGACTTTAACATTGCCTACAGTTGGTGTGAATAGTAAAAGGAACAGGAAACAAAAAAGTCCTTTGGAGCTAGGTTCAAGGGGGTCTGACACACTACAAGAGATCCACATGACATCTGCACATTTTTCTGTATGTTAGCACTGGAAAGAGGATAGAATTACCAGGAAATGTTGCCCTGTGGTTTCTGTATTGAAGTGGCTCCATCTGTGCCACCTGTGGATGACATGATTGGAGCATTAGTTCTTGCACTGCCTTAGCACTATTGATAACTCTGCTTAACATCGCCACAGGGGAGGCTTTGTTGGAGGCTGCAGTCACTTTGCCTGAGCAATGGTGTACATTGGCTCCTTCATTCAACTCTTTTTTCTGACATTATCGCATTTCAATGGGCCACCAGTGAAGCCATTCAGTGAGAACATGCAGCAGGGCTCCTGGGTGGCCCAGGACTGAGCCCAGCACCCCTGTTAATGGACTGCCGGCCGCAGCCCATTGAGCTCCATGAACTCCCTGACCAAAGAGAAGTGAGACAAAGATGTCCCTCAGCTCAACGTGTAGGTCAGGGCTGGACAAAGGCAGACAGTGATAATCAAACCTGTTTGATTGCCCCCCTGAAAGGGGGTGCCTGCCACCATGGACCACTGTTCCCGCTGGGGTTGTGCCCTGCGCTCCGCTCTGCCCATCACCCAGGCCTGGGGGCAGCAGCTCTGAGCACTTAGCAGAGCTCTTGCTCCCCTCACAGTGGGCTTTGCGCTCCCTTTAAGCTTGCAATTGGTGTAATTATCACTGCAGTTTGCTTATAAGCATGCATGTAACCCTCTTGTCTGCTGTTCACCTATACAGCATGTACATGCTTGTATGGACATGAAATATCAGAGGCAGCTGAATGAGTTAAGTGCAGAATGAAACGTCTCTCATCTGGCTATTTGTGCCTATGATTTTGACAAAAGTAGCAATCTTTTTCAAAAGTTAACCCAAGACTGGTGAATTCAAGATGGAAAGTGGCAAATACTTCGTTGTCTCGCGCCCTTAAATAACAAATACGTTTAATATAAAAATCTCTTCTGTTGAAAGAGGATTTTCAATGTATTTTGTCAGTTTAAAAAAAATTTTTTGTCGTTTTTGTTTTGCTTCTAACTTACATCTGCTGGAACTAACAGCTGCTATTTGCACTTTAACTACTTTGTTAAGTTAGTGGGACTCCTTTTCTTTTAACAGTTAAGGAGAAAAGGTGGAGGTGGGAGTTGATGTCTCTGAGCTCTGTACTGGCCTACATCTAGAATGGTCTGATTTGGATCAGTGGCGTGGAAGCTGTTCCTTTGCCTGGAATATAGGTAGTATACAAGATTACACATGTCCTTACAACTTTGTGTTCTCTCCCTCAAGTCCTTTGGACAAGGCATCCTGTTTTTCTAAGAAAATTAACAGAGGCTTGTTAGACCAGTTAACAGAGCTGTGAGAAACATCCTGAACCTCAAGTAGGGGTTGTGAGCTCACTTGTCAAATTTGCTCATTTGATGAACTGGTTGGCGATACACTTCTACTATTTATCTGTGTGGATCTTTGCTTTCAAGGTTGTGAAGATATCCACTCAAAAATTTGTGTGGGTGATAAATGTCCTACAGCTAGAGGGAACAATGCACTTGTCACTTTGTTATGTATCCTGCACCTCATTTCCCACTTCCTTCAGAAAAAAACCCTTGGGATTGAGCTACTTGATACCTAGATTATGTGTACTTGCTCTGTAATCCATCTGCCGCATAACTAACCTTGCTTTTTTCTAAATCACTTCTCCTGTCTTCACAGTGCATGTGAGTTTTCTGTAGCAGCAGACAAGCTCTCAGCTTCTTATAAATATCGAATTTCCATTTTGATTGAAGATGAAGGACAGAAAATAAATGAGTAATTTTTTTTCCTTGACATTATAGTGCCTTACAGCAAATATTCTCTACTAGGGGTTTTTTTTTTTTAGTTTTGTGTTTTTACCAAAATTAAGACAAAGTGGACCTATCCTCAAAGACCTCAGAGAGCAAGTGGGAGGCATATGGATGTAGGGGTGAGAAGAAGATGCTAAAGCAGTAAAAATTAGTTGAAAAATACTGTGGGCATCTCAATACTGTAACTCATTACTTTTTAATAGCCCTTGGTTTCAGGACTGTGAAAGATACAGCTGAAATCAACAATATGAGAAGAGAGTTCTACAAAGAAAAAACAATAATTGTAAAGAAGTCTTTTCAGAATGCTCAGGTTGGTTAAAAAGATGGGGAAAAGGGGGACCAAAATAAAGAGGGGGACTCAGGTAAGACAGAGGATCAGGAAAGAGGAGATACTTGAGACTGATTTTGTCAGGAGAGAGATTTAATTAAAAAAAACAAATATACATAAAGTGGCAGGAATAACTGAGCCACTGTGTCAGCTGTGAGTGTTTGAACCCAGAGGTCTTACTCCTTAGCCCTGTTTTTTTGGAGATAAAATTATTTCCTACATTGCATAAACATCCATGTGTTTGTATACCTTTTGGTGCCATTACAGTTGTGCTAATTTACTGCTTTTTCAAGATCAAATAAGAACTCGAACAGTTAGAGAAGTTTTGGAATAATGAGTGGGAAGCCTCCCTTACCTTGCTATGTTTTGATGATTGCTGAGCAGGTAAGATAAGGTGTTATCAAATCTTTCATGTTATTTTCTTAAAACACAAACACAAAGAAGTATGTGGAGCATACGATTCTGTATGAGAAAGCAGTAAATATCAAAATTTATTTTTAGAACTGCAGGTAAATTGTTAATTTGAGATACAGAATAACAAAATGCAGACATCATCTATTGCCTTTAGAATCAGAGTTCAGCTGCAACATTAAAGAAAATTATTCCTTTCCCTCAAATGGCTACTGAAACGTACAACAGCTCAGAACTGACTAGACCAGAGCTGCTTGGGCATAGGGCAAAGCAAGGATGAAATTTTGCTGCCAATATTAAAAACGTCAGTGTTAAGAGAAGCAATCAGTGGAGTCTCTGGGGGGCAGCACACTACCACCTCCTGAGCCTGGATCTAACAACCACTTCAGCTTCACATATGATCTTAGAAGAATAATTGCTTCTATTGCTAAGTCTTCAGAAAACTTGGATTTTATTTCATCAGGCTTTCTACAGTAAGCGCCTTGCATTTATTTTTATACATTGATTATAGGACTACGTTTCTTAAAATGTAGTGACTTTGCAAATATTAGCAGTTTTCTATGTGCTTGGCAACATCTGTTTAGTTCTTCTGTTATGCTCTTGTCTCCTGTAACGCATCTGGTATAACTACCTTGATCAAAAATGGTTCTTGTCATTTTTCCCTGCTTCCTGCCACATTGTTTCATCACTGTAAAGAGTCCTGACACATGGAAAAGCAGTGCCCTAGAAAGGATGATTTTTTTTTTTGCTTCTTGCCAAGTTGTTTCTGTATTGGGTGCTATGAGATCTCTTCTGCACACATTACTGGAATTCCAGAGGGACAGCTTAACTGCGTGACGTTCCATAAACCTAGTTAGAATCAAATGGGCCAATGGGATTCCCAGCATATATTTGTTCCTATCATGTTATCATGTTAGAACTTTGGAATGAATGACTGACTGTTCTATGAATGACTGTAAGAATACCCCTTCCGTTGTGAGATCAAGAATACCTTAAAAATTATTTGCGCTTTAATATGTGAATTTTATCTGGGTGTACATGCACTAAAATCCCTCATTATCTATGAGCCCCTTTTCAGCTGTGGAAATTTTTCATTTTCTTATGGTCTGTCTATTATTATACTTTTAAGAGCAAATTCTCAAAAGACTATGCTAACATTCTAATCTTCAATATCACTGCATAGTACAGCTGCAGGTCTCTTAACTTGGCCTCAACCACCATATTTGTCAAAACAGGATCTCAGGATTATTAGCTCAGGTTATTTCAGGTCAGTGTGTAAGGCCCTTCAATATTAAAAAAAAAAACCCAAAACAAAACCAAACAAAAACGCTCTTATAACAATGCCCTAAATATCTTCACATATTTGGATTTATTTCAAGTGTGACTTATCCTGATTTTAAAAGAGTTTATAAAGCCTTATTTTTAGAATGGTTACAATTCAGTCCTGTAATGATTTTACCCCAAGTCATTACCACAGGTGTTGTGACTTCTTCTTTCTGTACTTTTATCTGTCAATAAGCATTGATCTCTATTTCAGAGGGAGGTCCAATGCATGTAGCCTTAGGTAGAATTTGCAACATGAAATCCTGTGTTCGAACACAGCAAAGAGAGGACAAACACAACAGGTATAAGGCTTTTATAAATCTAGACGATGACACCTCTTTGTTGCTCACATCAATCTTGAGTATAGAACTGGTTTAATCCAGGAATACTTTCTCCATATACATTCTACAGCTAGACTGAGACTAAGCTGAGACTTCACACTAAAAGAGCATGTTGGGAGGGGACTTAACATTGTGAGAACTGACATATGGTAAAGAAGTTAGTAGAATGTGTCAGAGAAGAAGGATGTATAACGGTCAAAAGTTAGACTATCACTGTGGGGTAAGTGTGAAAATAAGACTAGAGAGGGTTTTAGAAGAAGGACCGGTAGCAATGAATAGAGCAGGCAATTTGTGGGGGGTAGGTAGGTATTTATACTGGGAAAGAGATTATGATGCCAGGTTTTGTTACAGTGGGAATCAGAGCAAGCAGGGTAAACCAAAAGTTGTAATTTTGGTTAAAGTAAGAAGACAACAAATAAATGTTACTGAATTAGCAGCTTTTCAAACACTGAATCCCACAATTCATGAATCAAAAATCCTTTTGAATGCTAAACAGCTGTTAAAGCCAATTATTTCTGCAAACAAACCCACAAAACAAAATTTCCCAATCACCTCAAACTACTGCTTTGGGTAACTCAAAAAGACTGGTTTTAATAAGCAGCCTGCCAGTAGGGAGAGCCCTGGAGAATGAAATAAAAGATTCAGACACGTTAGTGTTGTAGTTGCAGGTTTTTTCCAACTGGGGACTTGGTGAGCCTGACTAGTTTGGTTTCCAGCTCAGGTTTTGCTCATGGTCACAGCCTGGCCCATGTTTGGGAGGTGTATGTAATAAAAGCTGCATAAGATAGTTTGGGGGAGCTGCTGTGTAGAATCTATTAGTTGTATTTAGTATTGCACGCTTTGTATCAGACTGAGAACTTTGTTTTAAGAAGGGTTTCTTTGCCATCCCTGCTCTGATGATACACCTCCTAGTGAGAAGTCAAATAAGCGGATCCTGCTGGAAGCCCCAGTACTTGACAGGAATTCTGTAAGGGACATCGGAGGGAGGAAACTGTCAGTAAAATGTAAACCCAGGGTGCCCACAACTTTAAGCTCTAGGAAAGATGTGTAAACCAGTTAGGGAAGCCTAGAAGGCTTCACATTTCAGTGGAGAGGTAAGAGTGTCTTTGTGTCAGAGATAAGCCCATGTCTGCCTCCCGTGTCACCAATAAGCCACAACCAACACACAACAAAACTCTCCACCACATGCTTGAGATAGCTTCCAAGAGGAGGCATAAGGAGAATTTTGTTCTATTTGTCCTCGGTTCTACCTCAGCTGCACACCTACATGCAGCATGTCTGAGTACAGCATTTCTGGCCCATCAGTGTTGCATGCATCATTTCCCCTTGAAACAAGACGAAATGTTTCAGAAAAAGGATATGACATCAAATGCCATAAAGACAAATGGGGCATACAGACAGCTTGGATTCTGTCTCCTGTATCCTTATACTGGCAGTCTCTGCCACACTCACTGGTGCTGCATGGGCATGAGGACAGCAGCGTGGAGCTGTCTCAGGGAGTACAACAGAGTTTGCTCTCCTGACTCTCCTGGTTGCTATAGAAAATGAATTCATGGCCTGAAGACTCTTTCTGGGGACCATTTCTCGTGGGGGGATAGGCTCGCACACAGCACCTTCACAAATGTCTAGCAAGGAACTTCTAGCAAGCTTTGTTGCATTGTCACCATTTAAGAAAAGAAAAGGTTAACACACTTTTTCTTTTACAAAATGTTCTGTGGTAGCCTTGAGAAGGTGAGTTGATGTCAGTGGCACTCTTCCCTCTTTCTTTGTGGTAACATTTCCTCGTGTGCCTGATATGGGCACAAACGAGGACAAAGATCAGTGATACTCCAGGAATCTGCGTCCAGAGCTCTGCTGTCTCTCTGAGAGCCTCTTTTGGAAAGCAATGACTGAAATGGGCTGGTAGGCTGTGGCAGTGCAACCTGTCCTTATTGGCAGCTTCTGAAGTTTCCAAGGGGTTTTTCTGAGCTGCAAAATCAAACTGTAAAACCAGGAAGACCAGAACTATTGTAAACAAGTTGAGAAAAGCTCAAGCAGCCTAGCTGTTTCTTGGGACAAAGGATCTACCATAATCAAATTCTGTGGTTCAGGGCTGGCAGAGGAGAAAAAAAAAAGTAAGGTGCCTAAGCTCCTTTGGGACAAAGTCCTTGGATGGATTTGGCATGTCCTGGTGCACAGGACTGATGTGAAAGGTGAGTTGGCAGAGCAGCTGTACAGACCAGGTCATCAGCAGGAGGATCAGGTTCAGCAGACCAGGTTCTCAGAAAGAACATGGGATCTGGAGCACCTAAAGGTGGACAGGGTCAGGAAAATTGCTAGAGGCTCTCTTGGGGAGTGGTGCTGCCTGTTGTGAATGGTCGGCATACGTTTTAATTTTTCTTTTTTCTTTTTTTTTTTTCTTCCCAATTAAAGAAAGTCTGTTCAAGTCTGCACATCCCACTCTCTGCTTGATAGTGGAGGTGGATTGTCCAGAACCCAAATGGTTCTTGTTAGGATGATATTTGATAAATATTCACTTGTTTCCTGTGTTGCAGTCTGCCCTGCAGTAGTTTTATCATGGATTTCTAAATCTTGTGAGACTGGGAAATGAGAACAGATGTTTTGAGTGACAGGATAGCTATTTTGTTGAGCTCACTCCTGCCTGGCCCCAGCTGAGTGCCCCAGTGTCACTGTAGGCAGGAGCGGGCTGGGGTGAACCTCAAGGCACAGGACGGGCTCTGTGGCACTGTTGCCACCTGTCGAGCGGTGGCCTTCGTGTGCCTGGTTTCTGTGGAAAAAAGAGCGACACAGGCTTGTTTGAAGTGTTTCAGTGTTTTAGGAATTTTGACCCGAGAGGTAGCGGTGTCAGAACAGTTACACAGAACTGTGAATCACTCCGTTGGAACACTTCCTTAAATGGTGTCGTTCCTCCTGTCAGTGCACTGGGAGCGAGGTAGTGAATACCTGCTGTAAACCCAGCATGGGAGATACTTGTTCCACCTGCATTGCACTTTGAGGGTGGAAAAGTTTGGGTTTCCTTTCTGATTTACTTCTCTGTAGTAGTGAAGGCAGGTGTTTTGCCTGTGTTATCCTCTTTGACCTATTCTGAGCAATTTGCTGCTATCTGCTGAATCACCAGTATACATTTCTTTTTTTATAACTGTAACCCTAATTTTTTTCTATCTTTATTTGATTTAACTTGTTGAACTGTTATTGAATTTGTACTATGCAAACATCTATCTGTGGGACTGAAATCTGACAGAAGAGAAATCAATTAGGGTAGGAAAAAAAAACATACTTGAGGAGTCTTGAAGGACACTCAACTATATTTAATATCCATTGTGGGCATGGAAGCTTCTATAAGGTGACTGTTCCCTGACATTTGGAGTGTATTTACCATTAAATCATAATTGGAATATAAGATTGTGTTTTATTAGCCAGAACTGTTAAAATGTAGAAGTGTTTTATTTTTACCTCAGGTCAGAAAGGTGTAATAGAAGGTCATGCATATTTGAACATTTGTATCTTGAAAGGTGTAGATAACGAGTATATTTTAAATACTTTTCTTCCATATAATATATCAAAGCCAAATAGTATTATATTAGGTTCATCTGTATTCACAAAAGGGCTGTATGTTTACTTGGAGCTTTGCATTTGCATAGTATATATCCTATGCAGCCTTATAGAAGAAATATTTCCATTTTAGAATTCAACTTTTGTAACCTTTGGCAACATGTAGTATCAATGGCTCTTTGTTGCTTAAAAAAAGTGAAACTGTAAGCTATCCACAAGGATATGCAGGGCATTGCTATAGCAACACAGCCTCCCTTCCAGCACTAAGAGAGAAGTCATGAATAAAAGATGGGGTTCTAAAGACAACAAAATAGAAAAGGTTGTTTCAACCCTTCTAATACCTGACATTTGCAGCTATTTTGTTAAATGCAAACCAAAAAAAAATCTTGGGAAAGGGCATGCTTTTGTTGAAAGTATGCGTTTATATATTGGGAATGTCACCAAGTAGATATATACTTCTTGCATATATCAGCTTAGAGAAAGGAGTAGAAATCAATAGCCGAAGCCAACAGCATGCAATTTCTTAAAATTTGCATTAAAAAAGTATCTTAAATATCTATCTGACTTGAAAAACAGTGTTTGTTTTCTATCTGAATTAATATAATGAATATTTAATGTTGGAAAAAACCCACTCATTTTCTAGTCTATGCTTGATTTTTTTTTTTTTTAAATTTAAATGGAAATTGTACTTCAGAAAAGGAAAGATTCTCAGCCTTAACAAATTTGTATTTTCCTTCAGCTGAATAGAGATTATAATGAAAGTAAAGCTCAATCTCATTTTCCTCTCTTCCCTACTCCGCTTTCTGGCCCTTAGTATTTTTTATGGAAATTATTAATGAGTTAACTGTGAGGCATAAGAACAACTGTATGGTTTGAAAGGGTCTTTTAAAAAAAGGCATGTTGTTTGTTACTGCATTTCAATTCAGATTAAATCCACAAAGGATGACAAGACTGTTTCCTAACTGTGATCTTGTTTACTAAAAGATTCTTATGAAAAACACCCTTACTTTAGAGAAAAAATATATTACTCATAAAGCACTTTATTAGAAAAGTAGAGAAACATTTATGTGTGATAATATTGTTTAATTTGCTCTTTGTAATAATCTGCAGTGTATATCTGCATCTATTTGAAATGATACAATAAGAGATGACTGTTGTCTATGCTGCAAATTTTCACTGAGTAACTGTAAATGTGATGGAGGAAGAAATGTGATCCAGTAGTGGTGTTAAAACCCCCTATTTGTCAGTCCCATATCTTGGCTTCAAAGCTGGTAAACTCACTACTTTCAGTGCATATGTTTTGTTTGCTTTGGGGACACACTTTGCTTATAATTATGTCTTTCCACTGATCAATACAAGTATGAAGAAATGTATAGAATAACATTGCTCCTTGCCATTAGAAAACGCAGATGTTTGTTTCCTGCCCTATCCACATTGCAATCCAGTCACTTTCTGCAGGCAGATGAAATATCCTAGATATGCTTTGAGTAATTTTATAGCCTTTAAATATGGCATGAATGATTCTTGTGTTTGCAGGGGGTAAAAAAGAACTCTTTTGCTGGGATCTTCTTACTTTGATGTTACTTTGCATCTGTGCTGTTGTAGAGCTTCTGATCATTGCCATTGCTCCAAATCCTCTTTTCTCTGCTTGGTGGTTCTACAGTGCATTGTACTGAAAGCCTTCCCTTGGCAAGACGTGTGGCTCTTTCACAGCCCCAGACACATGTCTCCATGCAGAATTCTGGTTTGGTGCAAGAGACCCTCTGTAAGGCAAACTGGAATGGAAAAAGGATATATCTGCATTTAATAATTTTGGAAATATTCAGCTAGTAAATTTGTTTTAGTTTAGACATCTCAAGACATTTCCTATTATCACAAAAGTTGTAAAATATGTGTTTTTCCAAAGAAATATCTTGCCATGTTCTACCCCAGATAGCCTTCACCTACACTATTGAACCTTTTTCCTAAATGAAAAGAGTCACCTCCCATCCAACTCTGTTCAGCAACACTGTTATATGACAGTATTACTTTGAAAGATGAGGAGTGGTGGAAAGGCAAAATATCACTGGCAGTATTTGGTGGGGGCAGAGGGGAAATTAAAATCTGCAATTAGCATACTATTATACAGTTAGTTGTTAGCATACTGTTATTCTGATTGGCAAAACCGTGAAGGGCCACTGCCACAGTTACCAACATGATCCTATGCCAGTTGCTAAGGGTATTTTAATACCTCTTTTAGTGCAATTTCATAACAATTCCTTTCCCCAGTCCTCCAGGTGACAGGCATGCTCTGATAAAGAGCAACCCTGTCATATTCTTTTTGACACTTGAAGTAAACCTGGAATTATCTAATACCACCATGTCACATCATTAGAATGCTTTGATTTTTTGACAGGAACTTTAAATTTCCATATAAGATACTTCCTTGGTATAAAGGTCATAGTTAGTCTGTTTTGACTATGCCACCAAGATTTAGTTTTGTTTTGAGAAGATATCTGTCTAATGTACATTAAAAATGATCTGTTAGTTTAATTTTTTCACCAGAAATAATGAGAATGTTTTTGTGTTTATCTTCTACTCTTCTATTATAACTTCAACTAAAGTTGCCTGTACCTGTTTTGTGACTTGTAGAGAAGATACAGCCTTTTCACTTGCTGTCTCCTCTTTTTTTCTGACCTGTCTGTCAGCACAAGGTCTCTTTAGCAGAGAATAGTCACTGCTCTGATCCCACTGTCTATGTACCTGAACACTAGGAAGAGACAAAGTACCTGCAAGCATTGAAGTGGACTAACAGATCCTTCTTCATATTGGCAATTGCTGCACAAATTACTTTTGCAACTCTGTGGGAAAAAGAAACATTCATCCAACCATTTTTTCACTGCTACTGAGTGAGCCAGTTCCAGTGTATGTTCCAATAGTGCGTCTTAACTCATGGGTCTCTCTCCTAGTTTTTAGTAGCTCACTGTTGAAGGCCTTTATAAGATCTGATATGGTTTACCTTTGTCTTATTGCTCATGCTCCCTCGTTCAGTACTGAATCTATCTTCCTGAGGTATGTGAAGCAGCTGCCTCCTGCGCTGGGTCCAAGGCTGTGTGTGCCTGGCACTCTTGACCAGAGCAACTTTCCTCCTCCCTCCAGTGGACTTCTAGGTATGTCACTGCTTTCTTGTCTGGTGGAATACAATAAGCACATAGCCATCTAAGTTGCCTTACATGCAGGTAATAATACAGTAAAGAAACCAGAGATTTTTGCATAAAAAATTTATTAGTGTATTTTGTGCTGTGTCAAGACAATTCTTTACCAAAAGCACTCCAAAACTGAAAAAAAAAGAATTATATCAACATAGAGAAAAACTAAACTGATTTGACAACATGACAAGAACTCTAAAAAGAAACTTTCTGTGTTTATTTAATCAATTAGTAAAGAACTTTATTTACAGCTGCATAAATAATAAGTAATAAAGGTCATGCAGTGCACAACATTGCCTTAACTCTTAATGGCAAGAAAGTTGCAGTCTAACCAAGCTGGATAAAAGGGCAGAGAAGAACTAAAAGAGAACCCGCCTGGCTGCAAAAAATAATCAAAAAGGCAACCAGTGGCAATCCAACACTTTAACCAAGAAATAGGCATAATAAAAGAAGAACTCTTTTCAAGGAGGTTATCCACACTTTATTCCCCAAGTGCCTAATAACCAATCTTGTTATGGCCTTTGCTGTTTAGGATTGAGTTGTGACTTTGATGTTTATGAAGACTGCAAATCTATTAACAAGTGGTTTGGACAATTATTCTATTTCTACGGATTCATTGGATGGCTCGGTTTATTAGCAAGTGTCTACAATGAAGTTATTCCCAGTAGAATTCATGGTTATTTTTGTTATTAATTAAAATGTTTCTGAAGAAGAAATCTCTTGCTTACAGTAATTTAATTCCATCTTTAATTTTCAGGAATTTCATTCATTCTTAAAAAAAGTTATTAAAAATTAAATGAACTGGCAACAGGACTATTCTACTGATTTCACCCTCTGAAAAGAGCACATTGTAGTGTATTTCTTGATTAATGAATTTGTGGGTTTTTTTGGCTAAGAAAAATACTTTTGCCTATATGTAGACAAATCCAGAATTTCTCAAGCTCATGTCCTTCTGGGTTATAGGACTTGTCACAAGCTGATGCAAATCTTTTTTTTGCAAGAACCTCATGTAGAAACAATTGGCAGAGTGTGATTGAAAAAGCTTCATGAATGGTTTTCTAGCAATCTGTTAAAATAGCTTTCTCTCCTCATCAATAGGTTTTAATAGAATTGAAGGCTAAATATTTAAGTTGAAGAAAGTGGAGCAAACACCTGTTAGCTTCTGTGAATAGATGTGTATTCAACAACAAAAACTTTCATTGTAATGTTTTATAGACAGACAAAATCTCTTCAGAGCTTTGCAGCTACACATCCCAGTGATTACATTGTGCGTTAATTAGAGGCAAGAGTACCAGGGCGGAGTGTTGTCCTTGAAAACCTCATGGTGTTGGCAAGAAAAGATGTACAAATGACTGTTTAATACTTGGATAACTTCTCTGGCTTTTGTGTCAACTGGAACCTGGGCCTGTATTAATGCAAAGTTCTCTGAGGACTGTGTTTTCAAGCATTTCACTGATCTTATCATGGCATAATATTCATCACAGGCCATCTTTTTATAAATCTCTCCATGAATTTCATGAAATCACAAACAAAGTTCAATGGTAAAACTGTAAAATAGGATTGGCAAGAGAAATGCGGTTTCCACTCTTCTTTCATGGCCCTATGTTCCCCTGGTTGCTGTGCCTGAGAAGTACCTCTGTTACGGATGAGTAGTCCAGCATGGCATAGATAGCAGAAGATAGGAAGCATGACTTGGAGAAAAGAGACATCCAGTTTTCAGCTCCTATCATTTAAATTTCAGGTGGTCCTGAAAATTGTTGCTAGTTTCATACTCACTCAAGAAATTAAGATGCCCATACATAGTCTTTGCACCTTTATTCTTCCTTAAATCCTGTTCAAAATACGCTTCATGACATGGTGGTTTTAGACTGCTCAATATATGTTTACTTATATGAACCTCTCTTCCCACCCACTGACTATTTCTCACCGTGGCCTTAGTGAATTTATCTCTGGCCTAAATGAGTAGAACTTCATTCTGTTCTTATTTCAGGGGAGCTCACTTAGCTGGAGGGAAAAAAAGGTATTGAGGGTGACAAAAGAGAATGGGGAAAAAATTATAAATCATTATCTTTTTCACTGAACTAATTTCATTGTGATCTGGGTAATCCTGGTAAACCAGGGAGGTCGCAGGTAACTGGAACTTAGCCAGTATGATGCTCATCTCCAAGAAGAGGTGGAAGGAGGATCTGGGGAACTACAGGCCTGTCAGACTGACCTTGGTGCCAGGGCAGGTTATGGAACAGATCATAATGAGTGTGTCAGAAGGCACGTACAGCACAACCAGCGGATCAGGCCCAGACAGCAAGGGTTTAGGAAAGTCAGCTCCTGCTTGACCAACCTGATCTAAGACTGGTTGATCCATCTTGTGAATGAGGGAAAGGCTGTGGATATAGTTTACCTGACCTTCAGTAAAGATTTTGATACTGTCTCCCCCAGCATTTTCCAGGAGAGGCTGGCAGACCACAGCTTGGACAGATACGTTGTTTGGTGGACTAAAAACTGGCTGGATGGCTGAGCCCAGAGAGTGGTCATGAATGGAATCATATCCATTTGGTGGCTGGTCACTGTTGGGGTTCCCCAGGGCTCAGTACTGGGGCCAGTCCTGGTTAATACCTTTATCAGTGATCTGGATGAGGGGATCGAGTGCACCCTCAGGTAGTTTGCAGACAACACTAAGTCGGGTGGGAGTGTAGACCTGCTTGAAGACACAAAGGCTCTGCAGGGGGATCTGGACAGGATGGATCCATGGGCTGAGGCCAGTTCAAAGAGACAAAGTGTTGAGTCCTGCATTTGGGCCACAACAATCCCAGGCAGCACTACAGCTTTGGGTAAGAAGGACTGGGAAGCTCCCTGGAGTAAAAGGAGCTGGGGGTGTTGGACAACAGTGGCTGAACAAGACCCAGAAGTGTGCCCGGGTCGACAAGAAGGCCAAAGGCATTCTGGCTAGTGTCAAAAAATAGTGTGACCAGCAGCACCAGGGCAGTGATTGTCCCTCTGTACATAGCACTGGTGAGGCCACACCATGAGTGCTGTATCAAGTTCTGGGCCACTCACTACAAGGAAGAGATTGAGGTGCTGGAGCTTGTCCAGAGAAGGGTAACAAAGCTGGTGAAGGGTCTAAAGAGTAAGTCATATAGGGTTGTTTACCCTGGAGAAGAGAAGGCTCGGGGGAGACCTTTCCACTGTTTACAGCTACATGGAAGGAGGTTGTAGCTGTGTGGGGGTTGGACACTTCTCCCAGGCAACTAGTGACAGGATAGGAGGATGGAGCTTCAGTCTGTGACAGAAGAGCTTAAGGTTGGACATTATGAAGAATTTCTTCACTGGAAGGGTGGTCAGGCATTGGAACAGGCTGGCTCAGGAAGTGGTAGAGTCACCTTCCCTGGAAGTTTTCAAGAAACAACTGGACAGGACACTTAGTGCTACAGTTTAGTTGACATGTGGTGTGTGGTCAAGGGTTGGCCTCAGTGATCTTGAAGGTCTTTTCCAACCTTAATTATTTTATGATTCTTTGATTTGAAGACTCTGTTTATGCCAAGCTAAGTAATTTGCTAACTTTGACTCTTGTTACTCAGTAATTTCAAAGTCAAAAAATGCAAGACAATATTTATATAATGCTGAGATTTTTAAACTTTTGACCATATTTTGCCTTTTTAAATAAGACACATTGAATTGAAATACATATTGTTAAAACATTGCTCTTGAAATTTTCAGCTACAACCTCTGTTTTGCTCCAAATTAGCCAAAAGTGACTTTTGTTTTGCTCATGTGGGGGACAGTGTCTTGAAATAACTTGGGATCTGTCACAATTATTTGTAAAACACAGACAGAGAAGACTGATGTTGTTTAGCACTTTATATAAACAAAAATTTGGTATGATCAACCAAAACTAGCCACCTGTTGAATATTATTACGGCCATTACAATGTGGCAGTTACTGTCACAAAAGAAACATTACTTTGGTAATTAATTTTTCGTTATTTTGCCTTTTGATATGTACAAAAATGAGAATGCAAAGGTATTTCTAACGAAGAAGTACTGGACCTTTTACACTATGTGCAAAGAATGAGAACAAATTGCTGACAGATTGAAATAATTTCCATGCGGTCACTCATGTCAGTAGCAACATGCAGAATTTTTTGTTGTTTCAGTAAGAATTTCCTTGAAACAGCAATTATCTCTTTTTGCTTTTTTTTTGTATTCAGTAGTGCAAATGGTAATTAACTCTTAGTTCTACTTTTCATTTCAATAATCTGAAAAAGAGAGCTTGCTGACATGATAACGAGGTTCTCTTTTCCTTGTAAGATTTTGTATATTCATTGAATGATAAAATGCAATGTCTAACCTTTAGCCCAGAAGAAAGGTTCTGCAATTGCATGAAAAAGGCAGGCTTAGTCATATTCAGCAACTAAATTACTTTGTAAAACAACAGCAATGAAAAGCTCAGAATAATAGATTTAGATGATCATAATATTTCACAAATAATCCCAGAGAGCATATGCTTTATTCCTCTTTATAATTTAATGGAAATGATTGAAATTATATTTTGATTTTAACTACATGCAATTCAGTAACCTTATCCATCAGTGGTTACAATTCTTAAAGCTGTTGTATCAATCCACAACAGATTATTAGAAAATAATAATGAAAATAAAATTAATTTTATCCTTTTAATTATCTTCTAAAATCATAATGATGATCTGTCCTTCAATCTTGGCCACAGCCTTTTCAAATTCAGTATCAGGGAAGGCAGAAAAACTACAACTTTTTGCTCACCTGCCTGCCATAATACAATTTACAACTAGAAAGTACATACAAGTGAACAACCTTTCTCAGGAGAAGTCAAGTGAAGTAGCCCAAAGCATAAAATCCTTGCGGAAGACTGTTTAAAGCTACCAGAGATGTCTACCACTGTGGAACCTCTATCAAAATAAGAAAAAACAATACCCAGGCAAAATAATGTAAAACTGTTATGAAACATAAAAAAATGTAGTTGAGCCTTAACTTGATGGAAAGCACTAGCACAAGTAATAACAGCATTTAAAATAAGTGGAGAGTCTGACTCTCTGGTTCAGACAAAGTGTGAAAGAAACATTCAAGAAAGATAAGATTTGAGAAAAAAAAAAACCAGATGACCCTTAATGAAACAAGAAAAAGCAAAAAAGACGTGTGGTTGGTGTGGGCTTTTTTTGTTGTTGTTTTGTTTTTTTTTTGTTTTGTTTTGTTGTTGTTTGTGAGTTGTTTTTTGTTTTTGTAGCGGAGTCTTTCTGTGAGGACAAGAAACTAAAGACCTTTGATTTAGCTGTCATGAAAAAGGTTTATAAGGTTGGATGAAATCATAATAGAGTTAGTAAGGGGCAGTATTTTAATGTAATAGAGAAGAATGAACACACCTAGCGTATTTAGTAGGTGTCTCACCAAAGGCTATCACCAAATGGGATCTAGAGTAACTTTCATCCTGAATTAGCAATGGATTAAAGAATGGCGGGGGGGGGGGGGGGTGGGGCAGAAGGGATAGATAATTTTTTCCCCAAAGGATTTAGTAGGTGAATGGATGTACCTGTATGCTATTCAACATATTCTTAACTGATCTAGCAATGACTGTGAATAAGACAATTTTTGGCTACTATGAAATTATTACTGTATAGAGTTGTGTAACGATATTAGTGTTGAGTGGTTGGCTGAGAAAAGACTAAATTAATGCAAAATAATACTCCAGAGGGAAAACCAGATTTAATGATGAAGCTCACAGTGGTGGACTCCAAATTAGGAAAGATCTTGAAACTTTTCTGATTAATTCTTTTAAGTCATCAACCCAATTTTTATCAGGCAATAAAAGAAAAACAGAATATTAGGAAACATTGGGAAAAGAATGGTATTTTAAAAAAGATCCAGAAAGCTTGATTATGTGTATATTGATGAGATGGGAACATAGTGAATGGTTTGTGGAAACATAGAGGGAAATAGACCTAGAAAGGGCAGAGAGAGGAGCAGAGGGGATGGTTAGAGGTAGGGGACAATTTCTGTGTGAGAGATAACCGTGTACCAGTACTCTTCGGCTTGGCAAAGAGACAACAAGGAGTGAGTCTGATAAAGGAATATAGAATTATGAATGACAGGAAGACACTGAATAGCGAATGATTACTCACTGTGGGGTACCCAAGGAAACTGTTAGGAGCAGATTTAAAACAAACAAAAGGAAGCCCTTTCCTGCATAACAATATTGCACGTTGAGATTCGTTTTCATGGGATGCCAAAACTACGAATAATTTAAAAAAATATGATTAATGATTAAACAATGTTATAAAGGAAAGACCATGAGCAGCTATTAAACATGAGATAGATGATTTTGGACAGAAGTAGCTGGCAACTACTTCTCTACTTTCCCTCTTTCATATGTTCTTTTTTTCTAAACACTAGCTGAGAAAAACCATTTACTTTTTAGTTCAATCTAGCATGTCTGTTTTTATGGAAAACAGCATAGAAAATAAGGTTTTTCAATACTAAATATGTCAGCTCTGATTCTGCAATTCTTTATCCTGGCCTTTTGTCAGTATAAAAGCTAACCAGGTTTCATTTGAGTGGCATGATTTAATGTCGTATAACTGAGCACTTCAGAATCAATAATATTTCAATAATAATCCAACCAAACCCTTCCACTAAATGATCCTTTTTAAACATTTATTGTGTATCTAATCATGTACAAATATTTTCTTTGTTGCTAAGAAAAAGTAATAAAAATAAAATATTCATCTTGAGACTCAAAAAGTATAGTGTGCATTAAGGACAAATGAAAGAGATATATATCCACAATCTAGCAAGGGAAGTAATTCAATTTCTCTGCAGTCTTGTTTTAGTGAAGCAAAAACAGGGAAGGAAGGAATGGTTAAGTATTTTCAATATCTTTATGCTTACAAAATAGTACCAGAGGAACAGTAATCCAGGTGTTTATTGTCCTTTATTACTGTATGAATGCAGAGACTTCCATTCATCTCAAGGGTTGCCCCTACTAAATGTTTTGTTTCTGTGGGAACAGAAAACAGCCTGGTTGGAGAGTGTGTTTGGAGACTGTGGGTGTTATCATGGATCTGCAAAGCTAATGTGACAAGACCTCTGTCAAGGCCCAACATGAACAAAACCGCTGCTCTGGAATTGGCCCATGATAAGTCTAGAAAATGTTAGTGGGGTTTTCCTCCCTCCTTTTCTGAGGAGAGAAAATGAGATTCACTTGCCTGCAAAGATGATAAAGTTACACTTTGAATTTGCTCTACTGGTTGAGAGTATTCTGGAAAAAAAACCAAAACACCCTAAATATTTGAGGAAGAATGAAGCCCTTAGAGCTCATATGATGGGAGAAATGAGAGAAAATGGAAAGGCTGGCTGTTAAAGCTGCCATCAGCAACTGAAATATTGAGACGAATTGTCAAGAAGCAACTGTTCTTCCATTTATTTAGAATTTATAAACAGGTACTGTTTTATTATCTGTAGTGCTCACTTCTGGAAGCTGAAGAATGACAGAGCCTGTTTCATTGGGCGCCTCATCACTGGTATTGCCATTTCTTTCCAGGATAAGAGGTCTGGCAACATTAAACTCCACACTGGTTTCATGTGGCAATGCATGTGTACCTGGATAAATGACACGTGGCTTCAGCTGTAAGAGTAGTCTGTCTTTTTGTCAAGTTGGACTGGCTGAAAATACCATGTGGAGGTGGATATTTGTGGTGTTGGACATATTGCACAACGGCCATGGGCTCAATGGTCCTGTCAGGATGTAAACCTGTGGTGTAAGAGAAGCATTGTCTTGAGCACTATATCAACATCCTGTCTTTTGGGACTTGGACAGGCTCTAAGAACTTTTTCTCTTTCCCCCTGAGCAGGGCTCAGGTGCTGTTGCACGTGCTTCAGAGTCCACATTTAGGTGTTTTGAGGAATTTATGTCAAAAATGAGATGCAAATTGAAAGCAGGTATCAGCAAGGATTAGATTTCAAAATTACTGTCTTGAACTTTCACATTTAAGTTCTTATCTGCTCTGGCATGCTTGATGCGTAATGGTCACTGCCAATTGCTTTCTGATTATGTTTGATGTATGTTTGCAGCTGGTGGAATCAAGTAGTCATTTGCAGAAATGTGCTGAATTCACTTCTTGAACTCCTGGAATGACAGTTTGATGAAACCAAAATGGAAATGGGATCTGCATTTATGCTGGAGTAGGAATACTCAAAATGGAAAAATTCCTTGTGTGCCATCTAGATTACACAGTATCAGTGCAGGTTTGATTTCTGTGGGCTAGTGGAGAGAAAGTGTTGAGTGAAAAGAGCATGATCGAGTTCCTGTTGTTACTCCACAACTTTGAATAAAATATGCAAAATCCATATTCCTCATGCTGTTAAAATGCAGGTAGTAACCCTTGGCCATATTTAATAAGGATTTTGAATTTAAGATTGATAGTACAATTTGGAAATTATTTTAACAAAGAAAATTAGTATGATGTGAAGAAAATGTTTCCTCAAAAATTTGAGAACAGTAAAATAGAAACTTGTCTTCTTAGTGACTTACCTCTGCAAGTTTGGTTTGGGCTCCTGAAATGAGGCTGTTTTTTTGAGTTATACAGTCACAGAAATGCTGGCCCACTGAGGTGACTCTGATATAAGTAAGGTATGAACAATAACTCCTTTCCTACCGACATACAAAATACTGAAAAAGTAATTTTCAATTCTTTGAACAATATGCAGACTGTAATATTTGAAAATATTTCCTCTCTTTCTCAGCAATACAATTTCTGCTATCAGAATTAAGATTTTCAAGTAAGGAGAATTGATAGAATTTTCTTCTAAAGTATTCATCCAAAATTAAAGCATTAAACAATGCATTTGTTCTTTGTGTTTAGCTGTAAAAATTAGTTCAGCAATGTAGCATAAATATGGGATCTAGTGCTGTTGCACTGCTTGCATGCAGTTATACTGGTGATAATTAATAACTGGAAAAAGAATAGGGAGAGCAGGCATATTTCTTTTCATTTGCTAGGATAAAAATGGTGAAGATATGCTACAAAATATTCTTCACTTTAATACTAATTATGCTTTCCCCTACTTTTTCATATATGGAAGACATTTAACATGCCTTATACTCTATTAATTGCATGATGTTTCTGTGGGGCAGTAGAGCAATAATGGTGTTGGAGAATGTGACAGGGAATGGTGCTTTTTTTTTTCAATCCCCCAGTACTCTCTGGCAAGGTCACTGTCTGAATGAAGCATCTGCTTATAACCTTTTGTGTTGTAGAAATAGGAGATTTTATGATGCAGCTGTCAGAAATTATTAAAAACTTCCAATTTAATTTTCTAAATATGAGCACAGGTTTTCTGGCCTTCCTTCTGCATTACCATTTTTGATAGCCTTCAGATTTGATTCTTGATTTGAAAACATGCTTTCTGATATATTCCCTGTCTGGCTGCATATGTGGTAGTGTTATGTTTCCTGAAACTGTTGTTGTTGTTTGTGACGAATAGGAACTATGGGAATAATCTATAATGATGCTAATTCACATTCACTTGTACTGCTGCTGCCTAGATACATAGTAATTGTTGCAGGAGACTCCATTCTGATAAGGAAAAATATTCTTGATGAAGACATCACAGATTTTTAACTCATTTTTTCTTTAAGCTTAGAACTATACTGTTTTTTTCCTAATGAAGAGAAGAGAAAGGAGAGGTATATGGATAGAGGTTTTGAGGATGTATATGTATGGCCTGAGTAATCCTAAAATATTGTGACACATTGGTTGAACACAGGTGATGTATACTGTTTCAAACTGAATCTTGTATGCCACAATATATTTAAAGTTTGAAAGTCTTGGATGCCACAATACCAGCATATCACCCACTGCAACCCTACCTGTTCATATCCACTATTAAAGCACTTCTGTGCAAGGAGGAGATAAAATGAGGAGCATTGCTCAATCAACCGTTGCTTTCATGTGGTAGTGCACCCTGTTAGGATGTACAGAACTGCACCAAGCTGGAGTCCTGCAGGCTGTCATTAAGTTTAAAATTATTTAATTGTTGTATTTTCAGCCTTTACTAACCTGAAGATATTTCTTTTATTGCAGAGTTGTTTGTCTTTTCGTTTAAAACAAAAGTAGAATAAAACCATCACTTAGGGATTTTTGCTTCCTTACATGTATGGGTGTGCACAACTATGGAGTTGTCAATTGCTAATGCAGGTGTTTGTTGACAAGGGCTTTTGCAATAGTTTTTGAGATCAGATTGGAAAAACATTGTTCTAGAGTGTTCACTTAGAGTTGGAATATCAGTGGGAGAGAGTGGTAGAAAGAGAACTTGTACAAGAAAACACTGAATCATTGCCAGTAACTTTTAAGTGACGATTTTCAACAGCAAAGATTAGGAGGCACAATCTATATTTTCTGCCATTTTAAAATCAAAATATATTATCTTTCTAAAAGTCTTTGAGTACATAAAATAATTTACTCTATTTGTGCCATATGTTCTGTTGGGGTTGGAGTTAATACAGAGTTTTCTTTAGCTGCAGAGCTACAGGCATTACTTTCACAACACTCACCTCTGACTTCAGTGTCCAGTGTTGGGGCTCCGTCCTGAGTGGTTGGGGTGCTCATGAGACAAGACAACCAGTAAGTCGTTGAAAGTCAGAGGACTGCTTTATTATATTGATAACATCGTGTTTATTTAACTGTATTGGAATTTGATAAACTGGTTATTTGTTTGGCATTTGCACTTTGTGAGCAATTTGGCATGGGTTTTATCTCATTTAACTCCTCAGCTTCAATTGTCTTGCTGTAGTTGGCAGCTGTTAATTTGAGCCAAACTGAGAGAATGCTGGAGAGCTTCTTTTGTAATGGCAATTTGCTAATCTGATTTCTTTGTCCACAGAGAAGTCAGGGAATCTGCTCTCAGAACAGCTGCTCTTTGTTCTATCTGTAGTATTCTTAAAGGCCTTTTGGTGATTGCGAATTGCTATATATCAAGTACAGAGAGTTTATATGAAAGAAAAGGAATGTAAAAGAAAATAAAACTGCATTCCTGAAAAATTATACCATAGAACAGAATGGGAAACTAGGAAAAAGTACTGATGATTCATTGCAATAGCCTTTATTACATCATATTAACAAAATGTTGAGAAGCAATTGTTTTTGGGTTTCCCCAAATCTCCTAAACTGGTGATTACAGAGCTCAGTTTATTTGGGTAGAATAGCTAACCTGGCTAACCGAGGAGGTACTAGACAAGTGCAAGTTGGACTGTGTGACCAACATCTTCATCTGTGAGAAGGGTTGGAAGGAAGATACAGAGAAATGCAGGCTTATCACCCTAACCAGTACTGGGAAAAGTTATGGAACAGATCATCTTGAGTGTGTCACAAGGCATGTACAGGACAACCAGGGCATCAGGGCCAGCTAGCACGTGTTTAGTAAAGACAGGTCCTGTTTGACCAACCCGATGAACTTTTATGACCAGCTGACCCATCTATTGTATGAGGGAAATGTTGGGGATATAGCCTACCTAAACTTTAGTAAGGCTTTTGATACTGTCTCCCACAGCATTCTCTTGAAGAAACTGGCTGCTCATCGCTTGGGCAGGTGCCCATTCACTGAGTACAAAACCGGTTGAATGGCCAGCCCAAGAGTGATGGTGAAAGGAATTAAATCCAACTGGTAGCTGGTCACCAGCAGTGGCTATGGCTCAGTATTGGGGCCAGTCCTGTTTAATATCCTTATCAATGATCTAGATGAGGAGATTGAGTGCACCCTCACTCAGTTTACACATGACACCAAGTTGGGTGCCAGAGTGGATCTGTTGGAGCATAGGAAGGCTCTGCAGAGGGATCTGGACAGGCTGGATCCATGGGCTGAGGCCAATCGTACTAAGTTCAAAAAGGCAAAGTGCTGGGTCCTGCCCTTGGGCCACAACAGCCCCATGTTGCACTACAGGCTTGAGGCAGAGTGGTTGGAGAGCAGCCTGGTGTAAAAGGAGGTGGGAATGCTGGTCAAAAGCCAGCTGAACATGATCGAGCAGAGTGCCCGAGTGGCCAAGAAGGCCAATGGCACCCTGGCTTGTGTCAAACATAGTGTGGCCATCAGGACTAGGGCAGTGATTGTCCCTCTGTACTTGGCACTGGTAAGGCTGCACACTGAATCCTGGTTTGGGTCCATTACTACCAGAACTGAGGTGCTGGAGCATGTCCAGAGAAGGAGAGCTGTTGCAGTGTCCTATGAGAAGCAGCTGAGGGAACTGAGATTGTTTAGCCTGGAAAAGTGAGGCCTGGGGGAACTTTTTTGCACTCCACAGCTACCTCAAAGGGGATTGTAGCAAGGTAGGAGTCAGTCTCTTTGTCCACATAACAAGCAACAGTATGAGAGAAAACAGCTTCAGGTTGTGCCATGGGAGGTTTAAGCTGCTTATTAGGAAAAGTCTTTTCACTGAAATGTTGTCAAGCACGGGAACAGGCTGTCCAGGGAAGTGGTGGAATCACAATCACTGGAAACGATCAAAAAAATGTGTAGATGTGGCACTTGTGTACACAATCTAGTGGTAGGTGGCAGTGCTAGGTTAATGGTTGGACTTGGTGATCTTAGAGGCTTTTTCCAATCTAAACTAATCCATGATTCTACGGTTCTATGACTTTACTCAGCTGTTTTTGGAGACTGGTGTTAATAAGGCTGATACTAATAAGACTGAATTTTAGTGAAATAACAGTCTTTTCAGATAAGAAACTTGGAGCCCATAAACTTTTCCCCTTCCAAAAGTGGCTGTGGAAAATACAAACTCATGAGAAGTAAATAGCCAGCTCACTTCTGAGGTCTCTGCAATACAGGTAATATTCTCAGCAAGATAGTTACCAGATAATATTCTAAGCATAAAGAATATAAAAATAGAAGAACTTGAGAGGCCATACTCACATTAGCAGATAATAGGTGTGCAAGACAGCAGCAAATCCTGATGTGTACCAGGAGGACCTGAGTACTTATATTGCGTCAACAATACAACCATGCCCATGCCGTTCTGCAGTCCACACTCTGTTTGCTGTCTGAATCCCATACTGACACCTCCAACTATTTCAGCAGGAGGTTTTTTCCCCCGACTTTTTCCACGTGTAGCTTCTATATCCATTTTCCACAAGACTTCCTCTATTTCTTCCTGCACAAACCTGGCAAAACATGATGTGACCTTTTCTTCGTCCTCTCTGCCTTTCTCGCTGTTCTCCTAGGCTGGTGTGCCTTCCATCCTTATTAGTGCTTTGCCTAGTGACCACATGTTTAATCTCCACAACATTGTCCATAGCTTCACACTCTTTCCTCATAATAAATGCATGTTTTAGATTCTATAATGTTCTGTAATGTTCCATAATGATGAGACCTTCCCACTTACTTCTTCCTTTCTTTTGGTTTCGTATAGATGCTCTGTTACCAAACTCCCTTTCTGTCTTCCAGTTTTATCCTTGATCCCCTTCATCTGGTGTTAGGTTCTACATTTCACTGATATTTCTTTCAGTCACTGCAGCTTCTCTTTTGAAAAATTTAGTGAACAAGTATTCTGTCCTTATCCCTTGGACTTGCTATTCCCTCTCAGCCTTTCCTTTGTTTAACTCCTGCTCTCTTCTGCAAATCCTGTCCTCTTCTGACTCCCTACCACTGAATCTCTGGGAAGTGTTCCCTTAGAGAAGTTGTCTGATTCATCTTTCTTACAATTTTGATAGTGGTTCTGCATCGTGACCATTTTTCTTAATTGTATCTTTGCTTATTTGCCTCTGAAAACATGAGTTTTACAACCTTTTAGAAAAGGACTCACAAACCTGTCTCTCTACTCCAGTCTTCACTTGTTTTGTCCAAAAAAAATATAAAATCTTAGACTGACTTTCTTATATAGTCCCAAAGAGGCCTGTGAACTCATGTTCAGTTCAGAGATAGCTACTAACCTTTGATTCAAATTCCAGCCTATAATTTCCTTTTATGAGTGTGAACGCTGCTAGACTTCTCAGTGAGGCACATAACATGGGTTTACTAGGTGAGTTATTTTTCCTATTCAGGCTATCTTGATTCTTGCTGCATTATTTCATATCTTTCCTGTATTTCCATGTAGCAGAAGTTGGCATTATCTTGTGACTGTTACTTTGACATTTGTCTTTTATTGTATTTTTGTTCCCCTGACAATTCTCCATATTCCTGCAAAAATCTTCCTTCCTGTGTTTCCCTTATCTTTGATTCCCTTGTTTTGCACAATACTTGCCCCTTTGCTTCACTAAAGCTAAGCTGTTGATTAATTCTCAAAGCTTTTCACAACTGTTTACAGCACACTTAGGACCTTATCTTCAAACTGAGGGTGAACACCGACCTTCAGTTAGTTCTGGAATAATTACTATGTATCTAGACAGCAGCACTACAAGTGAATGTGAATTAGCATCATTACAGATTATTCCAATTCCTATTTGTCACAAACAACAACAACAGTTTCAGGAAACATAACACTACCACATATGCAGCCAGACAGGGAATATATCAGAAAGCATGTTTTCAAACGAAGAAACAAATCTGAAGGCTATCAAAAATGGTAATGTAGAAGGAAGGTCAGAAAACCTGTGCTCATATTTAGAAAATTTAGTTGAAACCAATCGTTCTTCACCTACTTGTTGAAGTTCCAGGCAGACACATTTGGTTTTTTTCCCCATAGTATTCCTGTACCTCCCCCTAAGCTGGGAAAGGGGAATATCCTTGTAAGCAGACCCAAACTACTCCATTATCCTCCAAATCCCTGCTTAATATTCTTCTTAACTATGACTAACCCATGAGAGTAAGAGCACAGTCTCCTGAGATCAAGCTGAGCAATGCTCGTTGCCTTATCTCCCCCACTGATGCAATAATTTTCTCTGTACTTTGCAAAATAAGTCGTCTGAGGCAGAGGTAAATAGCATAAACAAAGTGCTACAGCAATACAGCTGATAAGTAATGATTTTTGAAGGCTGACACCTCTAGGAGGTTTAGGACTGGTGGCATACTGTATGTGAATGCTACAGAACACTTGCCTCTGACTGGAGAATCAGGTGTTATGGGATTTACTTTTAATTTCCTTACTTTGAGGAAAGGTTTATTTTATTTGTATAATAATGGCATGTATGGATAGCACAGGATGATAAATATTGAAATGGAATGAAGAAGTGATTCATATTTCATGAACTCTGGTCCTGATCTTCTTACAATTACCAGAACAAATTACATTGATTACACCAAATTGCATGACAGATGGAGGAAGTCATCATTAGTATCCATTACAAAAAGCCATATAGGAAGAAACTGCCTGGTTTTCTGTGGTATTTGACTGTAAACATGACCACTCTTACGTAACAGCAATACCTACGCAGGAGGTGATGTTAGTTTTGTTTGTGTAGTTTTCATAAGTTTACATATTTCAGAATAAAAAGGTTGTCCCTGAGTGATAAAATCAATGAAGCCTCGATTCATATGGATTAGGGTCTACTGTGCCCACTATTGCCGCACCTTTTCCACTTCCCTCTCTAGTCCTCTAGTCCTCTCTAGTATCCTAAAGCAAGCAGCAGTGTGGGTGCCGCACACTGACCTCTCATCAGTGTGTTTGTGCCAGCTGCATCAGCAGCTGCAGAGATTATTTTTGCTCCTCAGGGGCAGACATAAGTTCCTGCCTTCCAACTTTATTGCTAACTGCTGCTCTTCAGGAAACCTGTAGGAGTGCAATAATATAGGTAGTAAGTTTCCAATATCTTTCAAATTTGGGTTAATAGTGGATGTGTGAAGTTAGTTGAGAGATACTGTGGTTAACATAAACCTTGTTTCCCGAGGGAAAGCAACAGCCAATAATATTTTGTGTGAAGGTCAGCATCTGAAAATGTGAACCTGAGAATGATACAGAAGGGTCAGATAGTATTATGACCCATGTGATAGGCTGCTGTAGCATGACGTTATGCTCTGCTGGCAGCCCCACCAGATGCTCCCACAGTCTAGACATCACACATGCTTTTCCTTTTTAGTCAAAGTGCAATGTTTCTGAAAGACTGTGATGAAAAAGGGACATATTCTGATTTTGCTGTATTTTAACCCCAGCCAGCAACTAAGTACCCTACAGCTGCCTGCTCACTCCATGCCCTGCCTCAGTGGGGATAGAGGGGAGAGTTGTAAGCAGGTAAAACCTGTGAGATGAGATCAGAGCAGTTTAATAACTGAAAAAGTAAAATATAAAAATAATGGTAATAATAATAATGATAACAATAATAAAGAGAAGGAAGAGGAGGAGGAAGAGAAAAAAAAAGGGGCATAACAAAAAGAGAGAGGATAATAAAACCAAGGAAAAAGATACACAATACAATTTCTCACCACCCACTGACCAATGTGCAGCCTGTCCTCAAGCAGTGCTCAGTCCCTCCTGGCCAGCTCACCACAGTTTAGACCTTGGGCATGACATTCTACTGCACGGAATATCCCTTTGGCCAGTTTTGTCAGCTGTCCTGACCATGTTCCATCCTGCTTTTTGTGCAGCTCCTCTCTGACAGAGCATGAGACACTGAAAAGACCTTGATTTAGGGTAAGCACCACTTAGCAACAACCAAAACATCAGGGTGTTACCCACATTATTCTCATGCAAAATCCAAAACACAGCATTGTACCAGCTGCTAGGAAGAAAATTAACTCTATCCCAGTCAAAACCAGGACAGATATGCACAAGTTTTTTTAATGCCTAATGCAGTTGAATTGTTTACTAGGCACAATGGAAATTCACATTTCAACAAAAATATTTTTTCTTAATTTTTTTTCAGTGGCAGAAAGAAGCTGAAAGGCACAGATAAGATCTTGTCCCTCCTTCACTTTATTTTATAAAGCCTTTTACTTTGTTCTTCCCTGTAGATCTTGTGGAGTGTGCTTTGTTTTTGCTCTTTTTCCTTGTTCTATTATTCATTCTTAAAACAATTTAATCCCTGTTGTTAGTTTCTCTCAAGAAAAAGGAGTTTTAATTAAAATCTTTCAAGGTAATATTATAAAAACAACAAAAAAAGGTGAAAATATATGAAGATAACTGAATAACTCCCTCCTAACACTTTTTTTAAAAGCCTCTGATTGTTTGTGAAGAGTTTAGAGAGTGTGACTAATAATATATTCTAGAGACTGGTTTATTCCATTATTCATTATACATATTATTTCATTCCCATTGTAAGCAGTTTTTAGTCAGCTGAAAAGTTCACGTAGCTTGATAAAAATAGAGACAACTTTCTTTTCTGGATGTCTGACCAGAGCAGACTTTGAATGTAATTTATGCATTAACTTTTAAATTATTGGCACGGCTTTTCTTTAAATGCATAGCCGGATTTTTCATTTAGCACTTGGACTGATGGGCACTAGATCCCTAAATATCTCTGAGAACTGGGGCCTGAGACCCAGCTAAAGTAAGTGCCTCCTGGGAGACCATTAGAGCAGCTTCAAGAAGGACCATGTGCAAAACCAGCATGTACAGGTATTTGCTTGCACATACATAGTTTTTTCATGTAGTGGGTATGATAAGAATAATCAAACTGCTTCCATAAACTCCAGTTTGTTTCCCAAGTAGGTGAATGTACAATTTGATATGTCTAAAAAACCCAGCCATTAACAGCAAATGGGCCTTGTTTAAAAAATGTAATTAATCCCCTATGTGAGTGAGGGAGTGATTATTTTCACCACGATTCTTTGGTTTCAGAAATGTAATAAAATCTAATAAAAGCTCATAAATGAAACCAGGAATGTAATCAAGAAATTAACATGTCTCAACTCTTTGCAAAAAAAAGACAACAAAATCTTTCAGTGAAGAGAAAATGTTTGAATGAAGAATTATTAAAAAAATGAAAAAACCCTCAAGAAATCCTTTAAAAATGGATGAAGGTGGTAAATGCACAGTGGAATTCAATGCAGCATCATTGGAGGGAGTGGTGTCGTTAACACGGGTGACTGTGACCTATCCCACCTGGGGCATCTTTGGCTTCAGCCCAGGATCAACCTCAAACTGAGCATGTCAACTCCTCTGTCACCATTATCTAGAAAGCATCGTTAAACAATTCAAGATTAGTGTATGACTAAAAAACTTCCCTCTTGTTGTTCAATGAAACTCTTTAGAATGATGGCCCAGCACTCTAGTTTGTGGAATAAATAATGTATTTCTGCTATAGGTGCACTGTGCCATCAAGATGAAAGATGCTAAGGGAGCCCTGGGCCTGAGGACAGTTGAATTGTGTCTAATGAGATTTCTGCAGGAGCTCAATGTTCTAGAGATCATAAGAATGGAAAACCTGAAGAAAAGAGTAAGGTTTGTGCTTTGCCTTGCACTGACTGAAGCATGTATTTGCTGAATTTGTGCAGAGGAAGCTTTTCTTTTTGAGGTTGCCTAACACAACAGGAGAACTTACAAGTGGAATCAGAATTTATAAATGCTTTTATATTATAACAAACACACATACCTTTTAAACCATAGTGTTGAAATCCAGGCCTTCAACAGCATAGTCTGAAATGTCATATACACATATCAGCCCAGGATGCAGAGAGTAGAATTATGGAGCATAGAATTTAGCCATTTCACAGTAAATTAAACAGGACTTTTGAAAACTTTAGAAACTTTATTTTTTTTAATTTTATGATTTTTAGCTTGCTTTATAAATTCTAAGCCTTGCTGTCTTTTTCCTGGAAAACTGCCAGTGCCGCTGAAATAAAATTTGTTTGATATGTTATTACAATTTTTTGTCAAGTGAGCATTGAGCTTTACTATTTAGTACCATCTAATACTGTAAAATAATTTAAATCCACTTTAATGACTTTTGTAATATAAATGTTCTAAGTATAATAACAATTATTTTGACAAGTGTTTCCTGATTCCAGGCATGTGTAAAGAAGATAGGGTATGTAATATGTCTGACCAGATAACTGCTTTTACAAATTATATTCATTCTTCTTTATTTAGCTGCAAAATGAAGAGAGTTCAGTGTAGTTCAAGGAAAGCATTGTGGTAAACAGACAGCTTAAATGTGAGCAGTGTAAAGAGCAGCAGCTTGCAGAAATATTGCTATAGATACTAAGACCGTATCCTGCCTCGCTACGGACCACACATAATTGAATCATGTTCAATAGAAGGCCATTACAAAACAGTGCTGATTTGCAATGCTAATATGGTGAAGACAGCTGTCACTGGGAATTAAATATGATCATTCAAAGCCTGAATAAATGAGGTGCCCATTATCTTCTGGCTCTGCTGCAGCCTGCTTAAAGAACACAAATAAATGATACTGTCTCAATAACCAGCTCAGTTTTGTCTTCTAGCCATAGAAATATGAAGAAGACAGAGAGAAGAGGGAGGGCACACAACAACATCAACAACAAAAAGCAGAGTCAATTTACAAAGACACACAGAGAACCAATGCCCTTCGACTTCATTTTGCAACAGAACAGTATTTGTGGAAACATGGAAAAAAAGCTCTTTAACCAAGCTAATGTGTTTTAGTGTAGAGCAGGCATACTTTTTTATCAAAAAACAGTGAAAAAACCTAGGTGTCTAAAAATCTCAGTCAATGATTTTCCAAAAGAAATCAGTTAGAGATGTCAAAATGTCAGATGAACTGGAATAGAAGATAGGTTAAGGTACATTTCTTTTCCATTTGCCACCCAGTAGGTTTCATGTCATAAGGTATTTCAATTCAATGTAATGGGAACCATTGTCTACACACAAGGAAAATGCTGATCAAGGTGGAAGAAATTTGAATTTGTTCGAAGAAAAAAATTATGGGAAGTTTGTCTCATTTCAGACAGCAAAAAGCCCAACAGTGGTAAGAAGGAAAAAGAAAAGTTAATATAAAAATGAAGGCTATTTCTACTTCATTTAAGACTGCCACAGCCAATTGACTAGTCCCTCATGTAGTTAGTTTAGTCCTAAGTGGAATCCACCTGTTTGAAGTTGCAGCTGGGCAGCACATTAAAGCAGATGAATCCAATTGAAAGCTGTGCAGGGTCAGGGCTCTGCATTCCAGAGGTAGGCATCCTCTGGCTAGCCTGCTTCATGTCTTGGCCAAGCAGCCGCCCGGGCTGTGGTGCTGGGATGCTGGCAGAGGGAAGCAGCGACAGCTGCCGACAAGGGATGCCTTACCAATTCACACCCCTAGAACATGCTGTGTAAAATTTGCACTTTAAAGGAGAAAGACAAAGCAGTAACTCTCAGAAATCCTACTGATAGCAGGTGTGCAAGTGCTATTTTAGACCTGCGATATCCTTGGAGGATAGCAACATATGAAGGACAATAGAGTTGTTCTTCCGCTGAAGCGTTTGCCCACCCACTGCCTCTGCACAATGCCTCTGCACAAAATTACATTTTCTAAAAGGAAAAGCAGCTGTTAGAGCCTATAAATAGTCATAGTGGGCTGGGCAGAGTGGGAGGAAAGGAACTGAAGATAATGATGCCCCAGGCCACTGTGTCTTGTAATGCCATGTCTCAGAGGAAGTGACCATTCTGGGACCTTTGGCAGCCCTGTGTAAGTACTAAACAGGCAACAGCTTTCACAATAGAGTTGGCTGTGCACGTGAGGGCATGTGCTAGTCTAGAACAGTGATCTAACTGCAAAGAAAATATAGGTATGAGCAAGAGATTTATGCATTATTATACAAAACCGGTAAAAAAAAAGTAAAAAATGACAGCTTAGAAGCTATATGACTGTGAAAAATCATGTCTGACATAAGATTAAATACCAGCAGGCGTAAGATCATATATATGGCACAGGAAAACTAATAGACAGGATGGGTACAAACTAGGGATTAGCTCTTTAGAAGTCAATAAATTCAGGCATGGGTGGAGTTTTAAAGATAAAAAAAATAAATGTGAAGTTGCAAATGGAAGCACAGGTTGGTATTGGTGAAACATATTGTGAGCCAGCACACAAATGAAAAGCAGCAGTATTTGCAAGACACATGGTGCTAATGCATCTGCACTTGGAATGCTGTGTTTGCTTATATCTTCACATGTACTGAAATGCTTATGAAGTCAACAAGAAGGACACCTAGTAGGCGAGAAAAACATAATACAAAGTGCACATGTGATGACAACTAGCACCATATCTCTCTTCTTTAAAAATAGGAGGATCCAGAGACAAAAATAAGTCAAGTTATGCCTGAAGAAGTGGCAATATTTGTATTTTTTAAAGGGATCATGGATGTATGAAATACCAGTGTAAAGCAGGTGTGAAAGGATTTTCAAGGCCGAAGCCCTTTGGTAGGTAAACATTTTGCAGATGAACTTCACATGTGAATTAAAACAGAACAAGGCCTAAGAAATACAGATTTGAAATCACTATTTTAAGTTCCTTCATCTATCATTTACTTGATAACTATACAGTTTGCAAACCCATTATCTGTGAGCCACTAAATAGAAGGCCTGTTGTGCCCTTCTGTGAGAGTATCTTTAATGGATTCTCTATTTTCATAGTTTCACTTTGAGTTTAGTATTTTTCCTGTTTTAAAGCCCAAGGAGGGAAAACCTTGTATTAACTGTTTTGAAACTCTGTGGGTAGAGTACAGCAGCTGTACATTTAATATTAAAGCCTTTGATTATGTTTGACTGAGGGGGTTCTTCTTCCCTGCCCTATTCCTTCCAGTGTCTCACACATTCCCTGCAGATTTATGCATTTTGCCACTTAAAGAATTTCAAAATACACTTTAATTGCTAGGTAACTCTGTCTGTAGGACTATGAGTGATGCAGGTTTGTTGATTTTTTTAAAATTTGCCTGGAAATGCCATTGGTGAAACACAGTCAGAAAATTAACCAGGGCATGGGCAAATTATCACACAATGCACTATCCCGCAGCTCTGTACTTGTGGGCATAACACCTGTCACAAATAAGTGGAATATGCATAGCAAGGCCTTTCAAACCCTCTCCTCTGACTCTGGTCCTTTTGTTGTGAGATGTGGGGCAGGATTCTTCCTTCATTCCTTCCATCTCACAGCCTTTATGGCCACAGAATTATCTTGTCCTTCTCCTTTTTTTTAGGTACTTTTACTACCAGACAGATTATTATGTCCATGTAATCAGAAATTTTACTGCCAATATTATTGCATTTTTATGCAGGGGCTACTGTGTGTATTTCACAGCAGTAAACACAAGACTCGTTTGCTAGTTTTCTCCTCAGGAGGGCCTTCACGTGTTGCTGGATGAATGAACAAACCTAATGCTTTACAAAGAAAAGCTAGGGTAATTCACAGTTCTCCATTTTCAATAAAGCACTCAGTGTTCTCATGTGTTGTAATTGTAGCATTTAAAACTGTAGACATGCCATATGGTGAGCAATTAATATCTTTGCCAAATGGAAGTAAGGGTCATCCACAAAGTATCCTGCCAACAGCATGAAACCAAACTTCAGTGCTGCTAAATAAGTGACTGTTTTGTTAATAAATGAATGTTCTATGACAAAGTGACTGGTGTAGTAGATGAGGGAAAGACTGTGGATGTTATATACCTGGACTTCAGTAAGGTCTTTGAAACTGTTCCCCACAGCATTCCCCTGGAGAAACTGGCTGCTCATTGCTTGGGCAGGTGCCCTGTTTACTGAGTATAGAACTCAGTCTGAACGTGCAATGCCGAAGAGTTGTGTCAAATGGAGTTAAATCCAGTCGGCACGTGATCACTAGTGGTGCTCTGCAGGGGTCAACATGGGTAAAGTTCTCTTCAGTATCTTTCTCAATGATTTGGACAAGGGAATTGAGTGCACCCTCGCGCAGTTTACAGATGACACCAAGTTGGGTGCCAGAGTGGATCTGCTGGAAGACACAAAGGCTTTGCAGAGGGATCTGGACAGGCTGGATCCATGGGCTGAGGCCAATCGTACTAAGTTCAAAAAGGCAAAGTGCTGGGTCCTGCCCTTGGGCCACAACAGCCCCATGTTGCACTACAGGCTTGAGGCAGAGTGGTTGGAGAGCAGCCTGGTGTAAAAGGAGGTGGGAATGCTGGTCAAAAGCCAGCTGAACATGATCGAGCAGAGTGCCCGAGTGGCCAAGAAGGCCAATGGCACCCTGGCTTGTGTCAAACATAGTGTGGCCATCAGGACTAGGGCAGTGATTGTCCCTCTGTACTTGGCACTGGTAAGTCTGCGCCACAAGGGCTGCGTCCACTACCTGAAAAGAAGGTATAACACAGTGGAGGTCAGCCTCTTCTCCCAAGTGACAAGAAACTGAGCAACAGGAAATGGCCTCAAATTATGCCATGGAAGGTTTAGATTGGTTATTAGGAAATTTCTCTGGAGAAGTTGTTGAGTTACCATCTCTGAAGGTATTTAAAAGATGTGTAGATGTGGTGCTTAGGGACATGGCTTAGTAGTGGACTTGGCAGTGCTGGGTTAGCAGTTGGACTCAGTGATCTTAAAGATTTTTTCTATACAATAGAAAAATTCTATTCTATTCTACAATATCCTCTTGTAGCTCATTTGTCAATTCAGGGTTATATTATTTCAACATAGAGAGAAATAATGAATCACAAAGCACTTTATTAGAGAAAGTAAATTTAAATTTGCTCTACTGTGTATGAGAAATCAAGCATATAAGGTGTTCAGAAGAAATAGAGCAGATGTCATCGTAATTGTAAGATATATATTTGATTTGTACCAGGGGAGTTCTGAGAAAAGTAAAACTATGCATAACCTCGGAAAAAATGAAAATAAACAAGGAATCTGCATGGACATGTTCTTCAGAAGGCAGGGGTTTTGTCCCCATCTGTCTGCCTCCCTTTTGACATTATTAACAGAGCTAGTGAATCTTGATTTCAAAAAATTTTGGCCTTATGCTTGACTGTAATACTCCTATCCCTTCCTGTTCCACTTATATCTCCCAACACTGCTGAAAGAAAAGAGATAAAGCATATATAAACACAGTATTTACTTTTTGCCTTCAAATCAAAACTATTGTAACTAAAGACCAGGGAAAAGGTGAGAGGAATTGAGAAAGAGGTGGTCTTATTATCAGTAGCTGGAGCACTTTCTGCATATATCAAGTCCAAGCTCAAGTGAATACTCTCACCTTCTTGCTATTATCTCTATTTATTTAAAATTTCTCATGAATGATACTGAAATCCATAGGAAAAGTCCTGTTCATTTCCAGGCTTTAATGGTATTTGTTTTCCTGTCTTGTGGTATTAAGGTACCAGAATCTAAGTTTTCTAAAACAGAGTCTTTGTGATACCTTGGTCTTGTTTCATTTCCTATTTTATCTAGGTATCTAGAGCAATTAAGACAGAAGAGTACAGATGATGGTAATATTACTTCCAGTTAAGAATGGAGTAAAATCCCCTTTGGATTATCTTAATACAATTAAGGAATGCAGCTTGTGTCTATGATGGAAACATGGCGGGTTTGGTGCTTGTGGATTTTTTTCAGACTTGCACAACTCACAGATTAAATCAATGTTTGCCATAATAAATGATAAGTGATGGAGAGGAAGTGCGGTGACTCATAAACAAATATTGTTGTTAAATTTTGATCTTTATTTCTTAATTTTTACCTCTCATTGCAGAACTCTCTGGGATTTCCCTTTTCATGATAAGCTTCACTGTTTCCCGAATTCCTAGCTGCATACTGCCTTATAGTTTCACATCAGGGCTTCAGGTATTGCCCAGCTCTTATTATCATGGCATGCAAGAGATGCACTGCAAAGTGAGTGGAACTTTGTAAAATCTTTGAGATCTTTGAGTTAGAGACCCATGTGCTTAGATCCCCACCTAATCTAACAATCATTGCCCTTTTCCTTATATATGTGGATGGATGCAACTGGGGTAATTAAAACCCAGCATCAAAACACTGAGTAGGTTGAATATATTTGTTTGAATATATTCTGCTGTTAATCCTGTGCATAAACTGTAATTTAGTTCTGTTTCTCATTATACATTAGAATAAATAGAATAAGTGCTGTGCTCAAGTGTTTGTGTCGTGTTGATAAGGTTGGATACATAGCTATGAGGCTGTTGCACAGCAACGAGTGGATTATCTTTACATTATGAGACTACAGTAATTTTTGTATATTACACTCAAAATATTAAAAGAAACAGTAGAGGAAGGTCTTCAGTAGAGTTTTGTTTTCATTTTGCTTTTTTTCAGTCATTTTGTATCTTTCCCAAATGGTCTAAACTGTATTATACTTCCTGTAAAATTTAATTAAAAAAACCCCAACAACTTCATATTAATTATCTAATTAGGGGACATAAAATGTTCTTTCTGTCCCTCTCTATTTTCATTCTTGTTTATATTTGAAGTGTGAATGGGGTAGAAAATCCATCCAATAAAATGGCAATGGAGATAATTGAACTCTTTTCATACAGTCCCAGGTAGAAATCAATTTCAAGACCCAGAGGTGAAAGTTGAGCTCTGTAACTACTTTACCAAACTATTCTTGGTAATTATCAGCATGAACATAATTATTAACATTTCAATTATATTCAGAGTATTGCATCTCTCCAAGGGGTTTAACTCCACTGATTTTCAATTTGTCTTATTTTTTTGGTAGACATCCAGTTGGAATAAAGTTGCTGGATATTATTTTTGACACAAAAGGGTAACATACTTTTCAAAATACAGGATCTATATGTTTTGTCCTCAATGGCACTTGTATGCTGCCAGATTTTAATTGCTTGGTAACACTGCTTGGCATAGTGAGTAGATTTAAATAGATTTAAATAACTTATTATACAGGAAATAAAAAACTGTGTCCAAACTCTTCTCTCTAAAAAACATAAAGTTTGAAATTGAGACCTAGATTAATAATACTTTATCCTTTAATTTTAAAATATTATTCACTCTTTATCTGCTGCTTAATAAATTTTTATATATGTTTCTTAAAATTTACTTGGCCAATGTATGAAGCCAAATAATTTATTCACTTAAAAGTATTTTGTGGCTATATATCTAACCTTTTTCTGAGTATTCAAATTTAAAATGCTTAATAAAATAAGGATTTGTGATCAGTGGGAACCACATATTTCTGTACCTTTATTAATTCTATATAATCACCTTTAGTGCTTCTACCTTGTGGTTGAGTTCAACTTACTCGGTACTTTTCCTGAGTAAAAGTGTCATATTATTCCGTATTTATAGGAGTGGTGCTTTCAGGAAAGGCTTATGAGAGAGACCAGTCTACCTGGAAGAGGAATGGAGATTTCAGCTTGAAGACTATGTATAAGTGCAAAAGAGCCTTTTACCCTAGAGACACATGAACTGTACCATTTTAGCAAACTAGGCAAGCATTTATTGAAAAACATTAGGAAGATAGATTGTAACAAATTTAAAAAGTAAGTTGAATGCAAGAAAAGTCGCGTAAGTGTGAAGAATTAGCAAATCTGTGAGAATGGGTTTTGAATATTTTGTATGTGCAAAAAGTAACATAGTCAAAGCTGTTGAGCTGCTGTGTCTGCCAAAAACACAGGTCCACTCCCAGAAAGGTTCCCAGTCATTACCATAGAAAACTGGAATTTGGACCAAAGTGATCATGTATCTGTTTCTGTAAGTTTGAAAATATTTGTGCTACTCCTAATTTCCATGAAATAGGTTTATTAGAAAACACTGCACCTAGAGAAGTGATTATGCATCTCAAATCTATTGTCTGCTGTCATCTATAGGTCTGTTGCCTGCCAATAAGTCACATTGTTATGTGCAGGAGTTCAAGCAGCTGGCAGAGCTGTGTAGTCTCAGACAGGTATATGGTGCTCCTGACCACTCTCAGCCTAGCTACTGAGGGAAAACAACATTAAAAAAAGTAATTTAAATAGTGCCTGGACACACATTGCCTACTGTGTTTATGACTGATTAAATGGCACATTGCCACTACATCAGCAGTGGATTCCTCCTGAACCTGGTGGTAATGTGAGACATGAGCTGCAGAATCATTTGATGGTGATTTTGTCATGAAATTTGAACATATACACATTGAATGTAACAATTTTATGGCTGTAGTCCTCTTTTCTCTCTCATTGACAGTAAATGCATGCTGACTCCTTGGCCCATCATCTCTCTGTATGTGTAATGCTGCCTGTCTCTGTGGTGCCTCTGCTTAGGAAAATGTTATAGAGTTGCTGTACTTCAGAGGGAGAAGTTGCATTGTTCCCAAAACTGACTCATGAGATGAAGATTAGCAAGGATTTGCTAAAAGAGGCCAGGGATAGATGATAATGTAACTGTCTGACACACAGGACCCAGAGCAAATGGATTGACCATTTCTTAATAGTACTGATATACAATGGGCAGGGTTTGAGCACACCGGGTGTTTACCCAAGGCTCCACACAAGACACTTCAGGTTATCCAGAAAGTTGTTAAGAAATTGATAGTAGAGGTGACATAGTTATTTGTATCATATTTGTGTCTTTTTCTCTTAATGCTTTTTTTCTTTTTTTGCACTGAAGGGAAGTCGTGACACTGGGAACTTGACTTCAGTGTCCACAATTACTGGGGGTAAATGGTGCTGTGGAAATCTGTTTAGTTATAGCTCATTAGAAATGGTCAAAGAATAAATCCACTTCTTTGCAAGAACTGTGTTAAAAGACATGACTGGCTAGTGCCCAAGAAGTTGAAATCAAGTTGCTATGTGGCCTTCAATTCAAGAGCCTTAAATTGAGCATATTTTAAAGCATATGAAGATCTTGTGACTGGACTTGTCTCTGATCATGCAAGGACATCTGTTTTATTCAGACAAAACTTCAGTATTTTCAACAGATTGGTAACTGCAAAAAATCTCCCTGTTGGTAACAACTGACATAAGGAGGTTCAATATTTGCTCTGATATTTCTTTAATTTTAAACCAACCAACTAACTAAAAAAAAACCCAACCAACCTATCTCTCTTGTTCTGTCAATGTTATAGTGCATATTCTGATTACATCCTGTCATTTATCTGCACAGAAAAAGAGAGTGCAGGGAACTTAGAGAACATGTGCCCTGATGTTAGCTAGACATAAAGTTATGTTGCTGCTCTAGACGGTTTGGCTATATGTCCCTGTGAAACATGGGCTTTGACAATACATGTTTATTTATGTGTTATATTGGATCATGAAGCAGACATAGATTAAGGAATGGCACGTGATTTACCTGTATAAATTAAAGGACTAAAACACTATCCCTGGATGACTGCAGAAACATACAGAGGTAGTCAGAGCTCTCTACTCTTCACATGGATGTTGACGGGAGCTGGTGGTGATCTGGGTATTTGTTTATAACCCCAAAACCACAAAAAGAGTTACTAGGCTTTCCATGTAATTATACTGGAAAACACATAGCAAAATTCAATAAACAATAGTCATCTTCTTTTTTTTTTCTAGTTTCAATTAATTCTTCTGTACAAATAGGTATTTAAATAACACAGGCTGTAAAAACAGTAACAATGAGCCAGAGTGCATGTGTATAGATACTCTCTAATATAAATTAGTGCCTTTTAAAAATCATTGTAAACTCTGTTTTCTGTAATTATGACAAACCCTAGAGTTTTACGCATGTAATAGTAATTTTTAGTGTCTTCACTATTATTTTCTATTTTATTTATTTAACTACAACTAACTTGAGCAAACAATATTAAGTAGGGAAACAGATGCTGTTAAATAGCCTGTAATTATGCCTTTAGTCATCTGTTACCATCACAAGGCTCCTCCTGCTCCTATGACCAGAAAAAGTGACCTAACTGATTTCACCAACAGCCTTGCCAGTGTCTGATGCAGAATAGATGGTCTTATTAGGCAACCAGAAAAAAAAAAGAAAAAAATCAACCATTACAGTGGAATAGTAATAATCAGTGTTTATATTAGCCCCACAATGCACAATCAGAACCATGAATTCTGCTAATTGGGTACCTTTTGCATCCAGAGGTGCCTGCAATAGGAAACAAAAGGGACTTGAAAATTAGTGTTTGTAGCAATTAGCTTCTGTCTAAAGGCTTAGCCCAGTTCATGGAGGCCATGATTCAAGCAGGGATTATTATAGTAACTATGGTATTTAAAAGTCCTCTGTCATTATTCAGCATCAAATTTAGCATTGCAGGACTAATTTGGATTTACTCTTTAAGATGAATTTGGGTTTACTCTTTAAAATATGTTTGTAGGGAATTTTTAAAGTCCCAAACTGCAAACCATTTATTTTACTCTTTTTTTATGTTTCCCATGTCAGTTGTTTCCTTTTAAAGATTATGAGCCTGTTTCAGATTCACTGTGGAGGTGATTAAATGTGTTTGCTATTGAAGAGATGAGATTTACAAATGACATGGTGGAGAGTGTTGGACTATTATTTTTGCAGAATGATCTATAATATGTGGCATGTTGAGGGATTTCATACTTCATAAAAATGCAAGAGCTGGAAGTTCATGGATTATAAACTGAGCTACAAATTCACACCAGTGAGCAGTGATATACAAATGCTTTAGAAGAGAAATTTAGGTATGCAATTTTCTGAGTAAACAGCTAGTGTATTTTCAGACAGACCTCAGTGAAAGCTCAGTGGATTACAAGTTGGTTGCAAAAAGCCTTCTACCCTTTTCTTTCCTTTAAATCTTTAGCATTTCTGATGTAATAATCTGATAGACAAATTTCTGTTCTTCAGTCCTTACCATTATAGACTCCCTGCTGTAGGTGCTTAAAAGGCAAATTAACAGTAGTACTATTCAAGTAACCTCTTCACCTTTTTATCAAAGCATCAGCTGCATGTTCTTACTTTGCTAAAACTGTCCATATGGTTAGTGCAGGACTGTGACAACAGCATAGAAAAATGCATAGAACTCAGGAAAAGAAACCTCAGGAAGATATAGGAAAGGGAGGCAAAGAGTCTTTAAGTCAACCCTCAGTCTTAGCTCTGCTCTTTAAAGGTTACACTGAATAACGGAAATGTATCATCTGCAATTTATTAATAAGATGCCATTCTCATTAGTTAACGACTGTTTAATCCGTATGTGATTAGCTGTGTGACCTTAAAAAGATTGTTATTAATACAAAACATTGCATTATGAAACCATTAAGTTATAGGAAAATATTGGTACTTTGAAGACAATCAGAATGATAAGTGTGATAGTTTTTAGAGGTACTATACCAACATTTCCTCTGACTGATTGCATTACATATTGATATTAGCAAGGATCAGTATGTAGAGCAATCAGTCAGTGGAAAATGAGTGAAATGTGAACTAATGAGAACTAATTGTCTCATATAATAGCAAGGACACAGAATTCTATCAATTAAATTAGTCTGAGTTGAAACAACTATCAGTGTAATAATGTTGATAATATCAACCAAATTAAATGTAATGAAATAAATGGTATGCTAAAGATCAAGGATACCAATCGGCTTTGACCCCCACCTCCTGCTAACTGGTGAGAGATCCTCATGACTTCGGGCTCAGTTTGCTTCAAGTTCTGCCTATCGCACAAGCTGAAACATGCAGTTCTGTACTCAGGGCACAGGTACAGTAGGTTTTGTTCTAATTATCGTAATTTGCACCTGGCAAATGGGCGATGCCCTCGGGGAGGTTGAGGCAGTGAACAAATAGCAGAGATATGCCATTAAAGACTGTTGCTAGTTTCAGCACAGCTGTTGGTGAAAGCAGGAGATGTGACAGGTGAGAATTGCTGGCTTGAGCATGCCAGGTGTTGAGCCTTTTGTTTTTTCCTTTGGAAACTAATGCAACTGAACATCTGTATTGCTTGTTCAGCAATGATCTCATGGTACTTAACACTGTTTCTGCACTCCTTGCTTGGTCCCGTTATTTCCAGCTGCTGTTAGGCAAGGCTTCCAAAGCTGTTCCAAAGCTGTTCAGAAACAACTAAGTCCACATGGGCACTGAATGGTGAGGGCTAGGTTTGCAGAGATGCTGAGAATACAGCAGCTTCCATTGAGGCTGAGGGGTGCACTGGGATCATCAGTCTTTCAGCCCTGGTAATTAGGAATTCAAATGGACCTAGAAACCTAACATCACCCACTTCTGAGGTTCTGGACTCTGAAATTTCTGCTTCACTGTGTGTTGTTGTTGCACCTCTTCACTGTCAGTCTTTCTAATTCTGTGATCTAATTCTTGTGACCAAGAGATGCCCATTAAAAGACTAAGTAAATCTGTCAGTCAATCCTGTAACAGAACTTGGGATTGCTAACAACATGAATTCTCAAAATGAATAGAGAACATTGATCTGGATTTATGCAATGAGGCAGAAAGGCATTTAATTGAATATAACAGTCCTGATAACCTGATAACTGCAAGCACCTCCTCAATTAAAAACATAGAAACATAATTTGATAAAATAATTTAAAAAACCCCACAACCAAAGCCACAAATTGAATGTTCAATGGACAGTGACTTTTTTATGTTAAAAAGTGAAGCAACTGGATTTCCAGACTCAGTGTGAGCACTGTGAAGGATTCAAAGGTTAAAAAACAAACAAACAAAACAAATTAACTTTGTGATGCAGTGAAATGTTATCTGTAAAGCCCACTTTCTTCTGCAATGCCTTTGGATCATGTTATCATGCAAGTATTTGAGCTGGTGAGATATAATAAAAACAAACTCACACACAGAGAGCACATACAGGACAGGGGCCATAGAAGCAAGCGGGCAGAAAAACTCAAAATTTGTCAAAAAAATAGAGAGCAAATGCATTCAGCTTCTGAAGCAAAAAGAGGAGAAGTACTGACAAAAATGTCTGTGTGGCCAGACTTATCACAGCCTTTTCTTTGGGTCAATATAATAAAAGGTAATAGTTTGCACTTATGCAGTATTCACTTTGCCAATCTACATTCCTCCCTAGAGTTACTCACAGTTTAGAACAACAGAAACACAGAAAAAATCAGGTCCACATAGACCATATTTACTAACAAGGTTGTGATGCATGGTTATCTGAAACTGCAGTTTGGAAAACAGAGAGAGAATGTCCCAGAAAAATTGCAAAGTTTGGCTGACAACTTTCATGCTTATCTTGAAAATCTGCAGCTGTGTTTGGATGTGTAAAAATTGGCCATTTGTGACTGGATGAAGGGAATTTTTTTCTCCATGACAAAGAAAATGGACATAAGAGTACTACAGTTGAGCCACCTCATTGACATCCCTTCCCAGAAAACTTGTCTCCTTGTCTTACACGATCACAGGAAGCCAACGCTGGACAGACTGCTGTGGTACAGAAAGCTTTGGTCAGAGCAGAGTAAGGCACCTAAACTGTACACAGTGCTGAAACAACATCACTGAAAAATCATAATCACCCACTAACTGAATATCTTATTTATTATTTAGAAAGCATTTGACACCTCTCTATCTCAAAGATTTAGGGGAATTTTGACAGATTTAACAGCATGTCACTGAACTCACTACAGACCTAAGCATAGTGTGAAGAACTAGTGAGAAGGCTGGTTTCCAATAGACTGGGAATTAAAAAAGTGCCATTTCAACAGGAATATTGAATTTCTTCTGAAACTGCTGTGAAAGGATTTTGAAAGATAGACGGAGCAGAAGCTTTCACTGGTGTGGCTGTCTTTACTGATCTCTGATACACTAACAAAATTATGACCTGTGCCACAATGATCCTCTTGTAGGACACTCACTTAAGAGTTGGACTCCATGATCCTTGTAGGTCCCTTCCAACTCAGAATACTCCATGACTCTGTGACTGATGTAATACAGTCTATTCTGGAGGTGAGAATGGGTATCTAACCAGGGACAGGAACTAAATATGTCCTAAATATGTTGAAAGAACAAACACATACAATGACATAAGTCCTAAAGATAAAATGCTGTTTAGTAGTAAAAGTACAGTAAAAGAAACAAGGACTCTCCAAAACTAGCTTACAATCTTATTTAAATTTTGCATGGATGGAAAAATGTTCAGGAAAGAAATGACAGAAATACTGAGTGAATAATAACATAGGAAAGACTAGTCAACATGAAGATCAGATAGATGATGGATGGACTGGTGAGGTCACAAAGATATCAGTCAAACTAGAGATTTATCTGGGAACTCTCCTATGACAACATCACATGTTATGCATGAATATGCAGATGTACTTTCTGAATTTATAATAATCAGTGAGTGAATAAATGTGTTAGGTAATTCTTCTAAGACATAAGGATAAATAAAATATTTAAATTGTGTAAATAATTGAATTGTAAATTTTAAATGGATAAATAACTACTTAAATCATAGTCTTACACGTGATTACCAGTGGTTGTTTTTAGTGGATCTTCCAATTCCTTTTTTTTTTTCCTTCTATTTTTCATTTAGTGAGACTGTTATCTCACTCATTTTTGAGTTGCCACTAATTTCATTTCCCCTCATCTGTTAATAGAATTTCTTTCTCTTTTATATTTACTTCCCTAGCCATAATCGTACTTTTAATCCCCCCAAGCCCCTTTTTATTTATTCTGGACTTGATCGTAATGCTACACTGTGCCGTGGTTAAGTAGTGTGTTGCCCTAGGAGCAGGCCAGATAATTAAGTAGGACTTGGAGCTCTGGTCTCTCCCCAAGCTCTGCTTCTGAAGACAGAGTTGGGTTGCGTCTGTGTGCCTCCAGTCTAACCAGTAAGTTTGTCTGACAAACCAGAGGGAAAAGCATTTTGCAGATACAGTGATTGACTTCCCTGCTGGTCTGCATACAGGTGATGAGTCCTGTTCTCCATGCCAAACTTCTTGCAGCTCAGGAGAGCAACATGTAGCAGGTGAAGTAATGCCTTGCTGTCTCTGTGAGCCTCAGCTTCAATGCTTGCAATTTTCATAGCCTTGAGCTAGACAAGGAAATCTCAATGTTATGGTGGACAGCAGGCACATAGGTACTGTCAAAGTGTCATGGTCAGGCAGCCTAGGCAGGGAAACAGCATCACATCCTGGTGCACCTTCAGTGGAATAACATGCAGGACCATTCATCCTTCTAGTTTTTGTCTCCCCATGACAGCTTTCTCTAACTGAGTCTGAATGTTTTAGACTGGTTTGCTAAGGAAATGGCCCTTCTAGGATTTTACTGCATGTGTGTGCGTGTATGTCTCCCTCCTATATTTTATAGTTATATATACACAGTTATATCCTTTCTCCTTTCTTTTCTTTCCCCTCCTCTATAATTTTTCAGCCTATTTTCCAAATCCAGTCACACAGGAATACAGAATTCAAAGATGTTTGAAACACAGGCGGTCAAGTACGGAAAAGAAATCCTGTGAATGCCATCTCTGAGGAAAATGCTATAGCCTGTGCTCAGCCTCCATCAGGCACAAGAGAATCCATTGCTTGGTAAAGTTTTCCTTCCCATATGGGTTCTCTGTTATCTAATGAAGGAAAACTTCTGGTTGAAGAATTTCCCAAAACTGAGCCACAGGTAAAGGCTTGTACATGTGCCTTCTCTAATGCCCAGTAAGCTCATGCTATATGTTAACATTAACTCAGTCAAAAAGCAGTTGTCCATGACATATTAACTTCATTAATTTAGTATCTCTATATGCTGAACCACCACCTTCTTCTCCACTTCTTTTATATTTCTTTATAATCTCAGATATATCAGCAATACTTCACAAAGCCAGTGTTTAGGTTTCTTTTTCACAGGAGCTATCTGTTGTACATACGCTAATTCAAACTTAACAGTCGCCTTTTGTGAGGGCTCCTGTTTCATCTTTAGGTGGTTTTTAATCAGAGACCCTTTTATTTATGTCTTACTGTTCTGTGTTCAGATAGCTTCTGATTGCTGTTTCTTTATTTCTGTCTATGAATTGACATGGTTTCTTGTTCTGGTTAATAAAAGTTTGTAACTTGAGGACCCCCTTAATACACGCGTAATTGTATTTGTTATCCAACAGAGAGATGGGAGGTCAGGCTTTCTCCATAATGGTTTTTACAGGCTGGAGAAATAATTATCCCTCCTTGACTCTGTGTACTTTGTAGTCAGAGCTCAGTTCTCTCCAGGTTTGCTCAGTGTGTGTCATTCCCCATGCTCAGTGGGGCAGGAAGGTTGCCACATGTGGCCAGTAGTCTGCCCTTGTATGAAATTCAGCCTATTGCACTGTGTTGCCATAAGAACTTAAAGTATTGTCCAGTTAACTGGTGCAACTTGCAGGGCAAACCACTGTGACTAGTAAATTTGTAGGACAGAGGAGAAACTAGTTGATTATTTTCTCCATAGTTAATATCAACCCAAAGTGATGGTAGGGAATGATGTCAGAATATTTATCAAAATGTAGGATAAAATAATAGATAATTTTTACTTGGCTCTTTCTACACTTTTGCCTCTAGCCTTCTGTCCTGAATACTCTAGTGAAAAAACTGGCAGTTATGACATCTGAACATGATGAACTTAGTGACCTAAAAAATATCCTATTGTTCACTACTGTAACAGCTTTCAAGTAACCTTCACATTTGGCTGTTGCTATGTTTTATCACGTATGTTGTGGCTCTTTTTTTCTTTCTTTCCTTTGCTTTTGTATTGCTTTAAAAAGACAACAGAACATGCTGTGAGTTAATGTTTCACTTGTAAAAGGTTATGGATTAAGCTCAGCTGGTTTCTCAAGTTGACACAGGGTTCATGATTAGAAGAATGAAAACAAACATGAATTGAAAATGTCGCTAACCTTTATTGGGCCCTGAAAATCCCTGAGCCTGCATGACAGGAGGCTTTCCTGTTTCCAACAGGATAAAAAAGATTGAAACAAAACAGCACAGATCTTGGCTATTTACATCTTTTAATGAATGCGATTAACGTTGGGATCCCTTTGTCAATTTCCCAGTTTTCAAGGGTTTAGCTGTGAAAAGTGTGGATGGTATCACATACTCTTATAAACCACGGAGTAGACATCTGTCTAGGATACTTTTTCCTCCAAATTATGCTCAGTGTAAAGGACCACATTTTAAGTTTCATTTACAACTATGCATCTATAAAGTAGCCAATTATCCAGTCTGAGTGTTCAGTAGCAGAAAAGCTGAATAAACCCATCTCTAAATAATACAACCATCTTATTTTAAGAAGTTAGATCAGTGAAAAATTTTTTATAAATTCCAGATGACAATGTAGTTTGAACTTCTAAACTGTTTATTGAAAACCCCCACAAACCCAGCCCTTTAACTTAAAAAAATAATCAGTTCTTGCTCTAGTTGCTGTGGAAGAACACACCTTATCTAACCAAGGGCAAAAGGAACACAAAGCCAACTCAAACCAACTAGAGTGGAAACCAAGAATGCCACTGATGTGGGATCCTTTGTTTTGTCAAGAGCAGAGGTTCAGGCTCAATATCTTAGTTCTACAAACTGAAGGAGACTCTTGCATGGTATGACTGCCCTTCCTCAGCACTCACTTTGCCATGCATTAGGGAGGAATCAAGTATCATGTTGGCCCTTCCAAACCCAGATATTCTCTGCTTTTTTGCTTATTACCTTACACTGCCTAGCTGCCTTTTTTTCCCCAGTGAAATTATCAAAAACACAAAAGAATTATCAAATGTCTTTTCATCTAGGGAGAAACAAGGCATATGTTTCCCTTCATTTTAATATTTTTAGCTGCATGTTTTAGCAGCAGCCGTGCCATTGCTTCAGTGATTTCATAGGTAACTGGAGAAAATACTTTATAGCGGAAGAACACCAGGGGATCCCACAACCAAATCTATTTCCTTCACCTGGTCTATAAATGTCTGGTGGATATGGAATTTTTGCCTCACAAATTCACATTTACCTTTCACACAGAGTGAAGTGAGGCAATATAAACCCACGCTTAGTACATAATTATTTAACATATCCTACTATTTCATGGTGCAACTCTGACTTGTAACTGAGATTTAATGAAGTGCTTTGGCAGAGAATTAGTATTAGGGGGAACATAAAACTGCAATTTTTAAATCTCACTTCATCCAATTATAGTTTGTTCTTACATTACATAATCTGTTTTACAGTTTTTGGTGTAGAGGCAAGAGTGAGATTTACAACATTTTAATGAGAACTAAGGTTTTTAATCTCTAACTATTTTAGTCTTCTGCAAATATTGAAGAAAGTAATATTTGATAATATTTCCTAAGGTTTCTTAATGATTTGGAATGCTAATCCACGGCTTTTAAATGAGCTGAAGCCTCAGTTTCTGAAAGTATGTGGACATGTGAGTTCTGTTTATTAAAAATGATAAACCAGATGGAGTGAGTTAACTGGAAACTAAATAAATGGCTCAAAAACTAGAGTGTTAGCTCCTTAAACAGTTGGGCTTACATTGACAAAGGAGGATTTGCAAGGCAGCATCCAACTTCCAGGTGTCTTGCCACACAGTGAATACACATCTACAATCCCACAATCTTTATGTAGACAAAAAAAGGTAGGGATCAAGGTAGAGAGCTATCTAATTACCCATGGGAGGAAATAACAAGGAGCATTAGGGACATGACTACATATCTCATACTGTCAGATGAATATCATGCCTTGCCAGTTACTAAGTCGCCTCTCTGTCACCTGTCCAAAGTGAGCTTGAAGAGAACGAACATGAGTCTCTCTAACCCTGAAAATCCATAATTGTGTGTGAAGGGTGAGACATGTCTCTGATATGCTTCTACAGAAAAGGGAAGCTTGATGCAGTTTGATGCTTAAGAGGCCCACATGGAAAACAGAAGTTTAAAGGGTTTCAAAGGAAACACTTCCAATACTACTACTATTGACTAGAACAGCAGGAATGAGGGAATGGCTGGCTACTCCTCCCAGCTGTGGTTTGTCTGAGGTTAGACACCCTTGGGGTGGATCTGACATGTCAGCTCTTGAAGACAAGGCAGCTAGTAAAAACCTTGTCTGGGAACGTCAGTGGGTTTAGATGTGAGACAGACATTGCTGAGATAGAAATTGCTTTCAGGACTCAAGCACTTCTGCTCATTCCTTGTGCAGAAACTTAGTCTCCTAGGAGATTTCTCTTGTGGAATCTTGAGGAAGTTTTGAGGATTTGAATTTTTGATTTGGGTGCCTAAAGTGGTATTAAGATGCCTGCATACTCCTCTTGAATTCTAATTTATGGCAGAAAATTTTTAAAGATACATAGTGTGTGAAACCACATGGAAGAGTCTTGTTTTGATTTGTCAAAGATGCATGGGCAATTCACTTTATTTTGGTACTATTTGTCCAGGACATGTAGGCTGGAATTAGACTCTTGGGCTTTTCAGTACCCTTTATCTATCTATCTATCTATCTATCTATCTATCTATCTATCTATCTATCTATCTATCTATTTGCCTTAATATATTTCTAGGCACTGAGTATATGTGAAACTACCCATAAAAGCCCAATGGGCTAAGGTCCCAAAAGCACTTCTGTGTCTTTGTAAAAAAATTTTTTAATGGCATTTTACTGCTGCAATATCTGTTGTGTGGTAATAGAAATGTAGAAAAGAAAAAAGTAAGTGCTGGCTTTTTTATTTTGTCTTCAGCTATAACAGTTAAAATACCATGTTATTTTTCGGGGCCGGGGCGGGGGGGTCGGGGTGGGAAGAAAACCGTGGTCAGAGCATTTGGAGCAATGTAAAATTGTTTAGTTTAATTTGATAAGCTCTTGAGAGCAGTTTCACTTAATACATGGTGCTATATAATGTCTTGGCTTAGTCTGGACTGTGTGAGAGTGAAGCATGAACACAGGCATAACTCAGTGACCATTGTTTTCAGTCTTGAAAATACATCAGCACTCCTGATTTATTATAAAAGCGAGTGGCTTGTGACACTTGGCATGTGGAAATTACTGTTTAGCTTGGTGCCAGTTTCTGCTAAGTTTTCCCAATATGCTTTTGTCTTGGCCCAAACACTTTTGATTGTTCAAGGAGAAAGGTTCCCTTCAGCAGAGAACTTAGCCAACTGTTTAAAGGGTGTTTTTTCCCTAATAACATTTTACAGCACTTTTATGTGAATTTAGTGTTCGTGAAAAGCCCTGCAGTGACAGCCCAGGGAACAGAGGCCCTAAGTTCATTGACAGACCATGTGCAGTGCAGACAGGGGTGGCAGCAATGCATCTGCCCTTCTTTACTCACGCGTATTCTTCACAGCCCAAACATGATTACCTGTGGTGGATGAGAGATTGATGAGGTCTCTGATGCTCTCCTGTTGTTTGATTTTCCTCTGAGATTGGCACAGGACTGCAGTCAGATTCCAGATGTGGAGAGATTTCATGGTGTGGATGCCTCAACATAACCTTCCTCTTCACAAAGTATACAGTAACATTTACCAAGTAGTCTTCTTCTTTCGTGGTACTGAAACCAGCTGGATTTGTACTAATAATTTCCAGTGAGTGGAAAAACTTTCATTTAATCAAGATCTTTATCTCAGTTGAAATGTAATGATTAAAACAATGGAGGAAATGTTCTTACATAATAGAACTAGAATAGAAATTCTTACATAGGCGTCACAACACTAGTTCTAACACAAAGTGGGGTAAATTTGTATTAAAAACAGTGTGCACCTCAGAAGCTGCATATGGTATATTCAAAGACTATAACTCAAGACAACGAAGATGTTAGAGACTAGGAGCCCTATCAGGATTATCTGGACTGCATATACACCAAGGCTTTGTGTTTGACATACATACCTGCTTTCAATAGCTGGACAGGTTGCCCCACTGAAGCCCCATCCTGGGCAGAGGAAATCACATCACTCTTTTCCTCTGAAATGAGAGGAGGATTGCTGCTGTTCATTGAGCAGCCTAGTGCCGGGAGTGATGGCCAGAAATGGGGAAAAAGGCATTGCCATCACCATCAGATGAGAAAGGCAGTGGGGACTGAGCTCACCCAACATCCTGGGCTCAGCAGGAAAAGAGGCTCAAGAATTTTGGGCAGTCTTAGGGCAAAAAATCAGTAAGCAGGTGGTTCAGCAAAGATATGGTACCTTTAGGTATAAAAACTAGCACATCTCTGAGTATCTAGGACATTTTTTTACAGATATCTGAAAGGTTTAAGTATTGAAAACTGATGCAAATTATGGCTGACTTTTGTGGATTGCTTTTAGGAAGTTAAGAGGAGAAATATGCCATTTTGGACTTTATTATGTCTTCTTTTTGAGTATTTTTGAAATTACATGAATTATCATCTGTCAAGCAGTTATGGTGAGGTAATTAACATTTTCACTGGGGTTTTAAAACACTGGAGGAATGAAACACTTAGGAATGGAAAATGCACTTCTCCCGGTCCACCGTGGACATTTACTGGAGCTTGGAGAAATACTTTCTAAGGAAAAAAAAACCCTCTAAAACTCTTGCTAATTGTGAGAGCAATATAAAGATTACTGGTTCTCTTGAGGAACTGTCCCATTGTGATCTGAGATTAAGTGCCTCACTTCATATTTTCCTGGTGATTCAACTCTGAGGGACTTGAGTTGTCATTACTAATTTCCCCTAAAGAATCATTTTAAACTATCAAACCTCAATTAATTTGAGGTTGAATTCAGTACATCTGACCATGTTCAGAATTAAATACAACAATTCAATGGTAAAAAACTTACTTTACAACAGTGTTTTATTTTGTGATGATCCTATTTCAATGTGTACACAAAAATGTGGCTGAATATTTCCTTATTTTTCCTACACTCTGTTTGTACTTCTGAAAGACCTATTGGAATCTTATATTAATTTTTTAGACTTAATTTTGTACATATTGAGAACTGGGAGAAGAAGACTTTGAGACTATTAATGTGATATACCTCATTCACCTGTCCACCAAAATCCCACCTATAACGCATTCCTCCTGTATGGCACTGAACTCTCTATGTATTTTCAAGCTGCAGCTTGTCTTAAACAAGCTTATTTCATTGCATTTCATATCATGCTCCCTCCAAATGCTTTGTACACCGTACTTCTGTATGTTTCCTCATTTAGAAAGCCTTGCTAGGAAGTTATTACAAATAATTCTGTTTCATGATCCACAGTAGAATTATTATAGATTAATGTGTGACAGTATCTTGGATTCCTGATAGAACAGTGTTAGGAAATGAACCTGCTTACACACACAGTCATCATGGCTAAGCTTCGCGAACAAAGATTTGCAAGGGCTCTGCCCATGCTTGCTACAAGCACTCTGGTGGCTAAAAAGGCCAATGTGTGTTTTTGTTTGACTGCAAGGAAAATGCCCATTGGCCACGGTAAGCCAACTGGATGAAGGGTGGAGATGAGCTTTGGTTAGGCCACCTTTTCTAGGCCCCTCTCCGTGTGGAGAAAGCAGTGCTCTCCTTGGAAAAGGCTGCTTGGTCATTCAGGATGCTGCCAAACCAGACTCATCTCTGGGTCAGTCTCAAGAGACCAGTGTCCTGAACTGCCTGCATGCAGGGCTGGGGCTGCGGCTTCCAGTGCACCTTCTCACCTGCCGTTTTGTCCCTCACCTGTCGCTACAGGGCTTTGTGAGTGTGGGAGGATCTCTAGAGCCTGCGCAAGGGATTTTTTAGGTGAGGTGCAGCGCGTGCAGAACTGGCCCCACCCCAACCTACTCCTAAGGTTCATCTGCCAGGGCCAAGCGAGCTTGCATGGTGGCAGCGAAGTCCTCAGGATGTAGGTTTGGTTAGAGTATCCTTCTCTTAGATGGATGGCCTTACAGGGCTAAGCGAGCTCCACCTGCCTGGGTTTGGCGTTAGAGTTGTCCTCCTAGGATGGTTGCTGGGGAGCTAGCGAGCCCATCCTGCCCATGGACACACTTTGTCTGACCCTTCAGTTGAGACCTGACTAGCATGGAAGACCCTACTGGAGGCATGTACCACTGCCCGTACAGCTCGCAACCTCATAAGGGCACGCAAGCTTCTCCCCTGCGACAATGGGTGTCCATGGAGAAGACACACACAGTACTAATTGTACTACAATTGTACTGGGGAGGCTAATTGTACTTGGTTAAACAACACTAGTTTATTGAAACAGGTTTATTATCTCACCCATAATTTCAACCTGGGTTGAATGAGACTCTTTTATTTCTCTTTTATCTCTCTTTTTTCTTTCCCTTTACCTTGCACTCTCATTTTCTCTTTCTCACTCTCTCTCTCTCTTTTTCTCCTCCCTTCACTCACCCTGCCCTCTTTCTGCCTCTCTGTCTCCCTCTGAAATCATGGACAACTAGCAGGAGCCTGAGCTACCATCTCTACTACAGTTTGAAAGATGAGCATGTGCAGATAACACTTCCTTGGATTTGTGTAGCATCATCACTGACTTTTGGGACCTCATTTGTGGCATGTATTGCCCTTGGAACAGCGTCACTGAGATGAAGGAGACCTCTAATAAATCTGGGCCACCTAAAAATAGTGCAGCTACTCAGTCACTAAGGTCTCACTGTGCTTTGCTGCCCATAAGGGATGCTTGTGTGTATTAGGGCCAGCAGAAAGTCCCAGTGCACTACTTACAGTCTCAAAATAGAGCTTACACTGCAAGTAAGTGGTTCCAAAGACTTGTTCTAGCCCTCTGTACTGGAATGACTGTTGTGCAGCATGCCTACAATGACTGCGTCCTGATGAGGAGTGGTGTCATCTGATGCTAAATGACAAGGGAGCAAACCAAACACAGGAAGGTCTTTGCTTGCTTCAACAGCTGCTCCCGCTGCTAATTGATGCTGTGTATCTGTGGCATCATCCCAGTGCCTATTTTAGGCTGCTTCCAGCTGTGAAGGTTTTTGTCTCGCAGCTAGTGGTATCTGTGCAGCTGGCAGAGTGAAGTAAAAATAAGCACAACTAATTCAGCAAAGTGATGAAAAAAATGTACAAAAAATGTAAAAATAATGTACATATATTTATAAAAATAATATATTTATAAAAAATAAATGTAAAAATAACTAAGGTTATTTGGGAGAAACATCTGAGTTGGAGTGGAGAATGACTGATCTGGCATGGAAAAGGGTTGATCACGTTCCTGTGACTATCAAGAAGAGTAGAAGATTTTAATGTGCATTTTGGATTTATTAAATGTGTTGGATGTTGAAATTTTCCAAAGACCAAGCTCTGATGGCAATATTGACAGTTCCTCTACAATGTCCTAAACATACGTTTAAATATTTACTGTGAGGGAGGTATTTTGAAGAATGAGAATATATTTATTAATTTATTATTTTCCATACAATCCTTGCCTCTTTCCTGAATAATAGTTAAGCAACTACTGCTAGCTAGAGGGCTTTTTGTTCCTCTTTTAATTTGGACAGTTCTCCTTAAGAAACAAAACTTTTACCACCAAACTCACTTCTCCTGTTTTCCCCACCTCTCTTCCAGTAATACCCATGTTAGCCCTGTTAAAACTGCATTAGGGATGGCTGCACAAATACTGTGCAGATATATGAGACCCTAACCCTGTGCTTCCCTTATTGTAAAGCAAGACAAAACCAACTGATTTTCTCTTGCAGTTTAATATAGAAGTTGCTTGAATCCAGCCTGTATGCAGGCAATTTTAGAGGAAAAATATCAAAGTGGATTTCCTGCTAATCCTTTATAACATTTAGAGTTTCAGATTATTGTAGGAACCTTGACTTTGGAAAACTGTGATGAAAAGAGAAAATTTGAGGTACAAAAAGCCTATTCATTGGGTGCTGTGTTTATGTACTTTGAAGTACCTTACCTGCTGGTCAAAATAGCTATAAATACGTGTAACCAGAATTATTTTAGACTTCATTTAACATTCCAAGGTATGTAGTTCCAGAAATTTGTCTTGAATTTTAGTGAAAAGAAATGTAAATACTTATACAGTTATTCCAACAAATCTCTTTGCATTTAAGTCTCAGTTAAATCTAGGGGGTTTCCTTTTTGAAAGAGAATTAGATATATTTTATTTCAGTAATTTTTTTCCAGAGGTATTTGTATTTATTTTAAATGTTTTTATTTGGCTACTGTTTTGTGAAAAATGTAGGTCTTGTGTTTGTTAATGCCAAAACCATCATGTAGTTTCATTAACTTACGAAATTAATTTTAGTTTTCCAGAGGGACAATTTCAACTACAACACAGATAAAATTCTTTTAATTCCCTGCTGCTGCTCAGTTTTGTTTCCCCTTTAATTCCATGTTTGTTACATGTTTATTTTTGCTGTTTTGTCTCAGAATTTTGGATATACCAACACAAATTGTGCATCAGTTCTGTGGATGGGGATCCTGCTCTAGCAACGTGACATTCTAGTCTGGAAACACTGACCTCTGCTCACTTAGATATGTAATAAATTTATTCCTGCCTGAACTTAGGGAACTGGCATTCCCAAGTCAGTCACATTACCTAGAATGCAAATACATGCTACTTACAGTAGAGAGACATGAACTAACAGAAATTTAAAATAAATGAACCTTACTTGGTTTTATCAAGCTGCTTAATTGATAGACTTGCTCAATTCTATTTACATTGTCATTTGAGTGTTTTCTTAATGCATTCTGATCTGTTCTGTTTCGCAAGGAGAGACGGTACCTAGAAACACAGAAACAAACATTGCAACAGAAATGAAGCAAGTTCATAAAACAATATTTAGTTAATCTGCAGTTACAGAGAAGTCCCTATTTTGTCTCTGTTTCAGGATACCCATTTCTTATGGTTTCCTGTAAGTTTGGGTTCTGCACTTGTATAGAAATATATTGATATTGTTATATGACAGTAGAATATATGAAGTCATATCTCTTTATATAAGCTTTAAATTGAAGCAGTTTGTCCAGCATGAATTTTAATATAAAATCAAAGCTTTCAAAGTTGCTAAAAGCTGAGTTTAATATTCTACCACAGTATCTGCCCTGAAACAGTACTGAGTAGGAAAGAAATTTGAAACACTTCACTCAAAAGAATATTTTAATGTTCTCATTTAGGAACAGCTCAATTATAGATATGTGAGTAAATAAGTAGAGGCTTTATATCCACTCTCATCTCACATTCAAACATCTTCAGCTTCAAATAAAATCCTTTTTCAGTTTTACAGAAAAAGTATATGAGTGAAGCTCATTATACATGGATTTACACTCAATAAACCCTGAACTGGTAATGGGACTTTGTCTCTGGGGAGAAGAGTGTGCAGTGGTTAAGCTTTCAAAGACATCTGTTAAAAACATTTGGCTTGCTCTATATTCTCAATGTTTTTCCAGTGCATTTTTTTGAAATATGTGCATTTCTTGAAAAGTGTGCATTTCAAAAAGCCCTAGACAATATTATACCTGTGAATGAAGCTTTGGATAGCCAGAGGATAGATGACATCTATCTAGCGCTAGAGGAGGTTTTGTCATTAACTCTGCTGAGACCAGGGTTTTATTCAGTGAGTTTGCACTTAGAGTGAGGCAGTAGAGTTGAGATCTCACATAAGGATGCAGCTCCTGTAAAAGTCCCTTGCTCCCTGTCAGGCTGCCGTTTTGCAGCCTGTGAGAAGCACCACTGCCACTATGAACAGAAAAGCTTCAAAGTGTAATTTACACAACTCCTTAACTTCGGACTTCTGTTCACAGTGCTTTTCCAAATCCTGTGTCTGGTGAAGCTGCATCTCACCAGCTTATGCCAGACAGTCAAAACCCAACCGAGAGATATCCACCATCTTTGCCACTAGCCTGAAATTGCTGAAGTGGAATGAATGCTGCTGAACAAGAGGTCTCTCCATCACTGAAACACTGTCCTCAATGCATCCCCTCTCAAATACATCACTCAGAATGATTTCTATGGATGTCCTACCTAAATGGACAGTGACCCAAGGAGAAAAAAGCCTGAGAGTTGAGGAGAAAAAAAACCCTTTCTCTTACAAATAAAAATCATTGATTTTTTTTTTTCTCAGAGCATCCCATTCCTTTTATCAAGCCACCTAGGTAGATTCTTGAATCCACCTCCTGGAACGGAGGCATCAACCTGCTGCCTGAGCTGTCTTAAGAGCTTGATCAAGCAGTGAGGTAAGTGCCTTTTACTACATGGGGACTACAAGGTCAGAAGGGGAAAAAGTACTGACAAGATGATTATGAGCATTAATCATAATAATATCAAGGTCTTATATAGCACTTTTCATCAGGAGATTTTAAAGCACTGTACAAAAGAGATGAGTCTCATTATCTCTGTGTTTTAGATCTAAAATGTGACCTCCAATACCTTAAGGCTTCTTCTCTGAAGAGGAAAAGAAGACTTCTGGAGTCAACAATACTTATTCTCTGTTAAATTTCTAATCATCACAAGAATATTTTTAAATCTACTTGTTCGGTGGACTCTGCAATGGAATTTTAATTGCTTTACTACCAACCTGAGATAAAAAATTATGTTTATTCATTCATTGTATCAGGGTGTTGTCATCAGCTCATTGAACCAGAACATTGGCATTTGCAGAACATATTCAGAAAATTATGTTAGCACATGTAATTACGTTGCTGGTTACTGCTTCATTTGTCAGGGACTAGTAATTGAATACATGTGTGTTGTGATGCACAGTAATTTGGATCAGCTTAAACCACCTTCAAAAGGGTTTAAGTCAATCCTTCTCCTTTAGATTTGCTTAAACCTTTCAGAGTATCCTAGCTAAGATCTTGCACACTAACTAGCAACTGAGAGGTGTTTGCTTTTTTTTTTTCTATTAAAAGAGGCTAATGTTGCCAGAAACAACTAACTATGCCCTGAGTGCCCCAAAATGCAGTTATGTTGTACAAAACAGGAATATTACTCTAAGCTATTACTGAAGGGCAAATTTTTACCTTCTGTTGTCAGGAAAATATTTATGTTTTATTGTGTTAGAAGACAGATCTTGACATTTACCAACAGAATTTTATCCTAGGAGAAAAGATTTATGACTGCAGAACCTCAGAGAACAAAACTTGATGCTCACTTCTCTGCAATGCCTCTGGTGCAGGGAAACTCAGGCACTTGCTTGGGATTTCATTTCCCTCTGGGGCCAAGGCTGACCTGTACAGGTGAGTCTTAATGAGAAGAGACATTTTCAGAGTTGTGAGGAGTTTTAAATATTGAGAAGTCAGAAATATAAATAAAAATATACACTTGTCTGAGTTGAGATAAAGGGCATTAGTGAGGCAGTATTTGAGAAGGTTTAAAGTCACCCTATAGAAAATGCAGGTTGGAGACCTGACTCCTTTGATGTTGCTTTTCAGAAGGAGATCAGTTTTGAACCATATTGTGTACACTGACTATTAAAGCTTCTGTTTCTACTGTAGGGCTTGGCCTGTTTTCATTTGTGCAAATAAGATTTCAGATGTAAAGTACACACAGAAAGAAAAAAAAAGGCAAAACTATTGAAATATGCTACATTTCAGCGGATTACCTGTCTTTCTACAAAGGGTGAGACCTTTCTGTGTAGGAACTGGCAAATGTTTTATCTAATAGCAAACAATTGTGTATTGTCCTTTTGGCTAAAAGTAACTCTAATGTTAGACACCATGGCCAAAGTACCACCTGCTCAGTTCTATTTCTCTTTGCTTTTTCTTTGCAGTCATGATAAGGAATAATAAGACTTATCACTTTAAGCTCACTTGAAGCATCAGACTTGTCAGCACTGTTGAATATAGATCCAATAGATCCTGTACCAGCTGAACTTAATGCTGTTCATGAACTTCATGTATCCTGGCTCTGATGAAATGAGATGGTTTTTCTTAGAACTTTAGCTCAGAAAGGTCTTAACTATGTGAAATATCAAAGATACTTAAACCCCCATACGAAATTACCTCCAGACACTGGACCAATATTGGTTCTAGTTGCATAAATCTTACTAGTTTTAAAAGAAAATTCAAGCTAGCCCTTCAAATATGTATCGTGATAAACCAAATCTGAATTTGCTACAGAATTCAATACAAGTTATTTAAAATATTTGGTTTTGTTCTATTTTTGTTCATATATTGTTTGGCAACAATCTTTCAAGCATATTAGTTCTTCTAAAGTATTTGCAGAACAGGTAATAATTTTCAATTTTTAATTTCTTCAGGTGAGATTTTTTGTATTACAGGTTTGTACTATTTTGACAAAATTTAGCTAATTACTTATTTGGATTCCCATATGGATAACTGCAATTTAAAAAAAAAAAAAACAAAACAACAAAAAACCTGCCAACCAAGTTTCTCATTTGAATTCACAGTATTTTGAGCATCATACTGCAGCTATACATTATAAGGAAATAATTTGCAAAGTTCTTTGCAAGAATGATAATACATTAATGGATATGCAATATCAAAGTGAATGCCTTTTAAAGTTTTTAAAAAGTCCTTCAGGGAATTTTGAACATATTTTGTCCCTATAATAATATCTACTTATAAGATCGGTTCTGCTTAACATGTATGATCTAATTTCCAAGTAGAAAGAGTGTGGCAACAAAGCACTCACTGAAAGCAGCTTTACATTCTTGAAGTAAGTAGGTACTAAATTTATATCAAAAGACTTGGAGGAAAAGAGCAGTTTATAGCTTACTCATGTGATGTGCTGACTTCTGTCAGCTTTCAGGAGTCACTGAACTGAGAAAGTCAGCATTTCCTACGACTCAGCCCCAGATGAATGCCACTAATCTGATTATTTCCTTCCAAACTCTCCCAAATGTTTGTGAGCTTGCCATCCATCAAAATAAAGAAGGTGGAAAACGTAGAATCTGCATAGAAACAAGCTCAACAGAAGCTGATGGGCATAGGAAAGACACACTGCTTGTGCCATGTTAAAAAAAAAAATCCATATGATCCAGCAGCCTTTGACAGTCCCTTCAAGTAGGAATCTGGAGATTTTGAACTAGCTGTAGAGTCAAGAGGCCCACTGGGTTTTCTCCAGGCTGTTGTACAGCCCGGGCTTCTGTGAACAGTCCTGTTTCAGGTGGTTCATGAAGATGGTTGGTGAAGGGTCTTGAGAGGAAGCTGTATGAGGAGAGGCTGAGGGCATTTGGTCTGTTAAGCCTGAAGGAGACTGAGGGGAGACCTCATCATGGTCTACAACTTCCTTGTGAGAGGAAGACAAAAGGCTGGCACTGATTTCTTCTCTGTGACAGAACCTGAGGGAATGGCTTGAAGTTGTGTCAGGGGAGGTTTAGGTTGGATGTTAGAAAGAAGTCCTTTACCCAGAGGGTGGCTGTACACTGTAACAGGCTCCCCAGGGCAGTGGTCAGAGCACCAAGCCTGACAGAGTTCAAGCAGCATTTGGATCATACTCTCAGGCACCTGGTGTGACTCTTGGGGATGGTCCTGTACGGGGCCAGGAGCTGGACTCGATCCTTGTGGGTCCCTTCCAACTCAGCATATTCTGGGATTCTGTGATTCTTTGATAATAATAATTTAGAACACACAAAACAAGTGATGCACAGTGCAATTGCTCACAGCCTGCCAACTGATGCCCATCCAGTTCCTGAGCAGTGGCCCCAATCAGCTTTTCCCTTGATTTATACACTGGGCCTGATGTCACGTGATATGGAATATCCTTTTGGTCAGCTTGGGTCAGCTGTCCTGGCTGGGTCTTCTCTCAGTTTCTTGTGTTGCCCCAACCTATTCACTGCTGGGGTGGTCTGAGAAGACCTTGACTTTGTGTAAATACTGCTTAGCAACAGCCAAAACATCAGTGTGCTATCACTATTATTCTCACATTAAATACAAAAAACTCAACACTGTACCAGTTACCAGGAAGAAAATTAACTTTATCCCAGCTGAAACCTGGATATCGTGGTAAATGGAGTCCTATCATTTTAGCATCCTTAGTTTTAGTTATTAAAATAGATGAGGCCTTCATTATTAATGAGACTTGGGATGTCCTCCAGGTGGGCAAGTCAGAAATCACTTAGTGGCAATTACTGTCTTGAAACCTCTTTTTGTTTAAGAAACTATGAAAATAAATGCTGAACATTCAGACGCAGCAGAAATTTGGGGGTTCAGAGGAAGAAGTGAAAAAAGTACTGATTTCATTAGGAGCACATTGCCCACAGATCTTACGCTGTTATTCTCCCTTGAGGGCCACAGTTCAATATTTGTGTCAGGAAAGTACGCAAGAGAGACATGAATCACAGCCTGTTACATATGATGAATGATGTCAGACCTCCTGCATGGACATAGATGCACGATGCTAAGTGCAGCTGCCAGCATTAACCACCAAGGATGGGTATTATCATTGTGGAGGCTGGCACTTTCCTACTGAGCCCATCCTCTCTGAGTATTCCTTGAAGGATAACTGATATTGTCTCTCTCTTCTCATATTACCTGCAGCTGACTCTTTTACCACCTCTGGGACAGCAAAATGTCTCTTGAGCCACACCTCTACTATTCCTTCTGTTCTCTTGCTTGCCTCTGGAGCAAGGAAGTTTTGAGGATAGCCACTTTCTTTCTCCTTCTGTTATTATTCCACCTCTTTGCCATCTTAAAATGTACCATCAGTTAAAGTTCATAAGTGGCTATATATGAAAATATTATAGTTACACTGGAAGGTCTCTATGCCATTAACTTCAGCACACCAGTATTGACTTTGCCCTCATTTCATTGGTGTTATCGTACACTCACACTGTGAGAATTAACAGCTGTGAATATTTAACAACCAATTTTCCAAGATCTTGGTCACTAGGTCAGGATGTCATGGTGTCTTAATTAGTTTAGTGTGCCTATCCTTTTCATGTCTGAGCTGAATGGCAATTACAGGATAAGTAAGGACTCTATGTCATCACTCTCCCCATACTCTCCCCGTACAACAAATTATGTTCTTGTTATTTGTCACACTGATAATTTTTGTGAGTGGTTAATATTGATTAAAAATACTTACCAGATAAGACACAATTTATGGATGCAGTAAGTTTATTCTGTGGGAATTTAGTTTTTCTTTTGCCTGATCATTGCATAAAATATGTTAAAGAAGATTAATTATGCTGTGGTGGAATACTTTCACCAAATGTTGAAATCCTTGCATCTAAAACAAAGGTACAGCTATATTTGTAAGAATGAAATAAAAATTAACATGTGCTTAGATATTAGGTCTTATGGTCAGGATATTCACCTTCTAGACTCATACTCTGTTTGCTCAACCCATTTAGTTACAGATTTCAAATATCAAAGAAATGTGCAGTGCACGTACACCTCAGGTAACTCTGGGGGGAAAAAAGGGCTTAATATCTTCAAGTCTGAAAAGTTGAGCTCTTTCAGATCAGTAAGTTTGGAAAACTCCCACAGGTTCCCACAGAAATCTTTCCACTGATTGTTGTGCGGCCAAAGACCTCTGGACTTGGTGATCTACAGGATAAAGATGTTATGAAAAGTTATTGAAGCAACTGTAAATAATGCTGCAACAGGGTGTGAGCGAAAGAGGAAACAAAATTGTAATTATTAGTACACGTGTTGGAATTTCTGTCTAACAATGGCTGAAATAGTTAGATAAAGTTTAGGAAAAAAAAAAAAACCCTTAAGAGAAACTTGGTCTGAGCCCTGTGCAGCATCCAAAATGGTTTTTCTACTGCTTTACCCTTTCTTTGCCAAGGAAACAAATTAACAGTGAGGGTTATATTTTTTTTCCCAAAATGTTTTGGGAAATTAATTTATGAGAAATAAGCATATTTCTTGATAATATACTGGTGTACAGCAAAGATTTTTCTGGGTTTTTTTTCCCCTCCTGTTCCTGTGTTTTCTAAGGTTCCCCATTCCTCTTAGCAGGCAGTAGATTGCTAAAACACCTGATTGCTTTTATATTCTGAGGAAAATCAGGTAGATTGCTTCTCTGTGTGCTGAAGAAATGCAATGCAAGTTTTCACACCACCAAAATTCCTTCTGAGAGTCAATCCATTTCTTGAGACTGTGCCTGAACACCCCAGTTAATTAACTCCAATTGATACTACTAGCATTTTGCCTTTCTACAGTCCCTCTCTAATTATAATCAGCTGCTTTGTAATAATTTGTTTCAAAGTGAAGTGGATGTCACTTGCTTTTATTACTATTTATTTATTTGTCATTGTGTGCTACCATTCCAAATACCAGCAAAATGCTTGCCAGTGCCATATAGGTATTTTAATAGTTCTTTAAAATAGGAAAGATGATAGGCATTGGAAAATATGTTATTATAAGCCTCACTGAAGCAAAAAATCCCCACACTTTCTTTTGACATCTTACACTAATACATTTACAAATAACAGAGACCTACTTTACTGCACACCTGACCACATGAAAATAAAATACAAATAAAATTGTTTTAAAAACTTCAGCCTACAGAAGGAAGTGTAGTGTAGCATGGAAATTATCATGGAAAAACTATACAGTTTCTCTTCATGCTGCAACTCCAGCTGCACCAGTAAACACTGTCTGTTGAAGAGGTTAAACCAGACTAGGCAGCCCTACCACAACAGGATACTTTATCCTATAACACCAAAAGCATTACCATGCTATATTTAAAGGGATCAAAACATCCCATTGTCTTTGGTTCAAGGGAAGAATGGAACTGAACCCGAAATAAAAAGCAATCTTATATGCAGGGTATGTGTCAAGTTTGTTTCTGTGTTATTCAGTCAATTTTTTCTGTTACTCTCCAGCATAGCTCTTGAATCCATTCAACCTCTAATAGCATGAGAGACTCTTTATTCACTGAGGAGGTGTTGATTAATCAAATTATGCAAGGAGTTGTCTGAATTTTCTTCTTAGAATTCAAATACTCCAATGCAATTATTCTGTGAAAAATTTGCACATTTTCACTGGCACCGATCACTGCTGCAGCTGATGTGCTCTCATAAGGTCCAGTGTTCGTAGGAATATACTTACATCTACAATAATAGCTTTTCTATTGATCAATAAAGATTTGGAAGCTCGTAGTCCTGATATCATAATTTTTTTGAAGATTAACCTGAAAAGAGCTGTAATCATGGTAACTCTTCTAATATTTTTTTTTATGTCTTACGTTGTGTTGGAGTTTGCAGTCCGAAATGCTAAGCCAGCCAGGAACATGGAGTTAAACTAATCAGTGGTGCTATCTTTGACTAGAACCTGGCAGACCTGGAGAGACATGGTGAAGATCAGTGGCCCAAAGAGTCATGTAGTCCTAGAGGAGGTGCTGAATGTCCAGCCCTGCCAAAAGGTGCAAGCACTGCACTGCCTGCACTGGGATGCCTGGGCTATCTGGAGGTCTCGCGATCAGCACTGGTCTACATTTAAGGAACTGGCTGGTGCCCTCAGTGCTCAGCATTATTCATGATCAGACCTTTGAAGGTGTGTATCTGCTTAAAAGAGCAGTGAAATGGCCAAAATCTTAATTTGATAACAGTTCTGTTTTGGTTAATTTTAGAAAATGAGTCGAAAGCAAAAATATAGATATATACATGCAATGCCTACTCTCTACGTGCTACTTTGTTTTTGAATGAGCGAAACAGTTTTCACAGGTTTTCATTTTTCTTATGAATGATGATGCCATTTTGAGGTTTTTCAGTGACAGACAGAAGATCATATCTGAAGTATTTTTGCTGGAGTGCAGTCCCAGTAGAAAAAAAAATATAAAGGTTTTGAATACTATATGAATGTTGCATGTTTTATGGAGAATTTTGTTTTTCTTTTGTTGGTGAGGTTTCTGACATTCATCTGTTTAATGCAATGTCAGTAACTGAATCTCTTTTTCTTCTTAATCTCCACAGTGTTACTACCCGTAAGTATTCAGTTGAATTTATAAGATTATAAACCAAATCAAAAACCTCAGCAGAGTAGGAATAGCAGGAAAGAGGAAAAGAGCTGGCCAAATATGGGGAATTCCACTCCACAAGAAATTAAGGTACTCTGAAATTTGGTTTTGTACCTAAGACTCTAATACTAAAAAAGAAAAAAAAATGTTTATTTCATTTGGATTAAATAGAACTCTATATATTTGCAAAGTTTCCAAACACTCCTGATCTGTATACTTTGATTGGTTGTGCTACTCGCAGAGCTGGGCTTCTCTGGACATCTTGTGAAATGCAACCCAGTGATAGGAAACCCACTGTGGCAAGGGATGCAGGGGTGGCAAGCAACTGCTCCATATTTCCTGCGAAACATGATGGTAACTTAAACAGATGCATTGATGCATATTTGATATGAAACACAAGGTTTGTTTGCAAAAGAACAAAACAAAGAACCTGTATATTTTGACTGGAACCAGCTTGAGCCTCAGAGAAATCCTTTTCAGTGGAAAACAGAATGAAAACAGGATTGAAGCAATTAGGCTAATTCCAGTTCGGCAAAACAGATGTTTTTGAAAAAGAATAGTACGTATAGGGAAATGTCTGAGCAGATCTTCTTTGTTATCTTCACGGTATGACATGTCTAAACTTTATAAATGAAGGGAATGTTTTCCCCAAAAACTGTGGGCATTTATATTTTATAAACAATCCCATGGTCCTGATAGGTGAGAAGCAAGAGAGCAGTAAAAGATAAACTAAAAGTAGAGTTGGAGACATAAATCTTACCCTAAATTTATGCACAATGCAGGGATATGCAGAAAACACACAAATACACTAGGAACACTACGAATCTCTTCCTTTAAAATTTAAACCAAAGGCTACAAGAATCTCTTGGATTTTGTTTCAGGCAAAACTGACATTATAACTTTAAACAAGGGTGAGTCATGGGAGTATATATATACATTAACTGTTCGTCTATCTATCTATCTATCTATCTATCTACCTACCTACCTATCTACCTATCTATCTATCTGTATCTCTAAATACATTAAGTAAAATTTAGAAGATGGAAAGAGAGAGAGACTGCAAGCGTGTATATGATGAGTTTGCCTGCTATCAGGTGGAATTCAAAGTTATAATTGTTTGACTTGGGAAATGTGATCTTTCTCTTTAAGTTCATCCTTAAATTTTAAAGCATAATTTGTTTTGATTGAATTTCTAATGTTAATTAGTGAGGCTTGCACCATTAAAGACATCAAGAACATATAATTATGTTCCTTATAATTATACCATAATTGTTTTAGTATGTTAAATGATCTAATAGATTTTTTCCTGTTTCAACAGCAGCACTACTACCATCTCTGTTTTATGAAATAACTGGCAAGCATTCAGTAGGTGCTTTCAAGCATTTCAAGTAAAGTTTTGATGGGTATTCATCTACTAATGAAATATTCATGCATTATATTTTTCTCTATGACAAGTGACTTTCGCTGAAGCGCCTAATGCTTGGTTTGCTTAGACAGATATAACATTCAATCAAACTAATGGAAACTGTGGAGTACTGTTATACTGGTTATTATTAAATCAAATTCTCTTGATAAATATTGAGTCTCTGATGTTAAAAAGCATTTCTAGCATGATGCATGGATAGTAAAGCAATAATCTGGCCCCTTGTTAAAAATGTTAATGTTACAGCTGTCATCATTTAACAATTAACATGATTTCTCAAGTGCAGAAATGCCTTAGAGTATTAAAAAATACAATCTGAATGCTGTTTGAGATTTTTCAATGTTGTGTATGCATTCAATCCCAGTGTAGAACAATTGGACAAGTTTATATTACCATCAGAGTATAAATACTTTGCCTGCTTAAAATTTAATATTTCCTTCAAGAATCATTACTTGCACTCATGTCAATATGAAGAGATTAGTTTTGGTAATTTCCCAGTACCTTTCCCAGAAGGCTGGAGAGAGACTTTTTACAAGGGTATGTAGTGAATGGACAAGGGAGTAATGGCTTTAAATTGAAAGAGGGTGGATTTAGATTAGGTATTAGTTAAAAATACTGAGAGTGGTGAGACACTAGAACAAGCTGCCTAGAGAAGCTGGGGGTGCCTTATCCCTGAAAGTGTTTACGGCCAGGTTGGATGGGGCCCTGGGCAACCTGTGCTAGTGGAACGTGTCCCTGCTCATGACAAGAGTGTTGGAAGTCGAGGATCTTTAAGGGCCCTTCCAAATGAAATCATCCTGTGATTCTAAGAACTTTCAGTTCATCACTTTTTGGATGACGCTGTATTGGCTTCTTCCAGGGATCAGAAGAGACTCAGTAAAAAAGCCAGCTCATCTCGGAAAATGCCAGAGGAATGTTGGCAAAGAAGATGCAAAGACGGTCAGTAATGAAATTGCACTGTTTGATACCAATTAAAGGACAGAAGAGTTTATGATATGTGGATACTGTGTGTATGCAACACATGATATTTGGGGACCCGGTAACCCTTACTCAAAGTTAAAAATAAGATCCAGATACATTCTGAGGTCTGTATGAATGAGTTTGGAAAACTGCCTAAAATCTAAGCTAACCTACTGAGTCACCAGCATGTAGTGGCCTCCTTTGTCACCCTGCAGGCTGTTGAAACTGTGAAAAGATGTCAACACCAGGAGGACTGAAGCTTATTCCTTCTTGGGGGCCCAATTCTGCTAGCTTTACACTGAATTATTTGATTTAAAATTCTATTATACAGTACTCAGGGATCAGCTAAATTATTCTTTTGAGATTGCTGTTTTCTTTTTTTTTTTTTTTTTTTTACATTTAAATTTAGAAGGGCAAAGCATGGTGCTAGGAAAATTAAAGAATGTGTATAAAATTAAGGAGCAGTGACTCTGTAGGGAAAATGTTTACTCTGCAGGCTTTTCTCTAAAACACAACTGCTTTAAAGTATCACATTAAATTCTAATGTGTGTGTATTTAAAGAAGGTACAATATATGTGAGAAAAAAACATGAAGTGTGTAAGGTGGAGCTGCTGTGGCTAAGCACTCCTTCTAGCAGAATACTACAGTGGTGCCATGAAATCCTACGTAAGTGGTCAGAACACAAGTAAGAGCTGCCTGTGGGTAGTCCCAACCTATTCACAAGCCCTTTTGAACAATTTTCCTACTTTTTTAAATACTGTTTTTGGCAAACATTTGATACTTGAAATACAAAATGCATGAGTCACCTACTGAGATGGGCACAGTATGTGGTTCATTGAATTTAGCTAAATTGTGAGTCATCTATCAATAGTCCTCATAGTGAACGTACTTGTAATAATTTCACACATTACAAACAAGAGTAGGTATGATTTTTCAAGACTTTTTCAAAGCATTTTTCACTCAGAGTTTTACTCTTTTTATTGTGCACCATTTGATGTCGTAGGAAACTGCTAACTTTTTAGCAATGGAGGATAAAAAGAAAAGGTAGTTTGTTGCTCCTCAGTTTAAACAACAAAGAACCAGAAATGCAAAACCTAGCATATTATAAAATACTGTCTGACAAAGCAAAGTCCTAACATGAGGTTGAACGAATTCCGAATCTTATACAGCTATTGAGATTTACTCTTCTACCATAACATATACCAATTTCTTTGTGATAAATAATTTTGAAATTCAGAGGCCGCAGTTCTGATGGAGAGAGCTGCAAATTACCATAGATTTTGGCTTGCCGAAGACATATGGTAAGTTTGGTGTTTTTTTTTTTTTTTTCTAAATGGAAAACTAGAGTAGAAAGGGGATAAAAAAAAAAGAGGTAAAAGTATGTGTGTATAAAATAGCATCCTAATTGTGGTCTGTCGGATAGAGGGCATATCATCTCTTTGCTGCAGAAAAACTTGAGCATTCGGGCATAAAAGATTTGAGCAGCTTTTTAAACAAATTCCTTAGAGGAATAGGAATTAAGTGCCCCGATGATGAAAGTGGGTGGTCAGTCCCAAAATACTTCACTTTAGTGCCAGTATGATAAGGATCTTTCTCTGAATGTTTTTCATGAGTGCGAATGATTGCATGGGCATTTAAACATGCCCCTGACCTAGTAGCTATTTGAGACTTGGAAGCTGTGGACCCCCGTGCTCACAGCACAGAAACTGCTCGGCCCTCTCTTCTTGTGCCCTGTATTTGTTCTAGGGAAGACCGGGAGGCCCCGGGAGCTTCCCGAGCGCACTCCCTGATGGTGGAATAAACTGGTCTGTTATGACAAACCGGTGTCTTGTGACTAAATACCCTCGGAATGACACGTTCCTCTCAAAAGACCCCAAACAAACCAAAACCAACCAACTAACAAAAAAACCCCAAACAACCAAAACCCCAAACAAAAAACAAAACAAAAAAAATAATAATAATAAAAACAAACAAACAAAAAAACCCAAGAAAAACCCACCAAAAAAACCAAAAAACCACAAACCCACACCAGAAAACCCCACAAAACTGGACTTTTCTCCTGCCTCAGCCCTGGCATATCCAGCGATGCTCTGCCGTGTCGCCCTTAGAACCATTCCTATTCGTTTCTCCTGCAGGTTGACTGACACAGCAGCAGACGGTGGTGCTGCTGGCGAAGCCGGGGCCACGGGGCTCGCCTCTGCTCCCCTCTGCTCCCCTCTGCTCTCCTGTGCTCCCCAGCCCCCCGGTCCCCCCGGCTCTCGGTCGTCCTGCAGGGCAGGGAGCGCCGCCCGCCGCTCCCGCCAGGTGGTGCCCGTGCACAAGGGACACTGCCGAGCCGGGGATCGGGATGGGGATTGGCATCGGGACCGGGACAGGGATCGGGATCGCGATCGGGTGTGCCGGCGGTGCCCAAAGCGGCGGCTCAAAGACCCGCGACTTCAGCATCTCGCACAGTCCGCTCCTCCGCCCGCGGCCCCGCCGGGCTCAGCGCAGCGGCCCCGCTGAGCGCGTACGCGCCTTCCCTCGGCCGGCACGCGGCTTTTCCTTCCAAATTATGGGATACTGGTCAGTGTGGAGGAGAAGCGATTTGGCAGGGGGTGGATGAGGCTGAAAGTGAGATCATGCGGCTAAACTGGTAGTGGTTCATCGATGGGAAATGTGAAGAGGAGCAGAAGGGGCGCACACGGCCAGAGGTGTGAGCTGCGCGCGCCAGGGCGACACCGCTGCAAACACCCCCCTGTCCCAGTGATCATGCAGTAATTCTTGATTGAACAAGTTTAATAAATTCCTTGCAATCATTGTTAAAAAAGAAGCTGTTATTTATGGATGTGATGTCCTGTCCAGAATGTTACTACTGAAATGCTCGTATTTCATATTCTTTCTCTTTACAACTCATCAGAAGGAACTTCTGGTTATAAGAGTGAAATAAATCATGAGGTTTTGGTGTTCTTTTTTTGTTTTGGTTTGATTTTGTCTGTTGGTTTGGGGTTTTGTTTGGTTTTTTGTGTTTTTTTTTTGTTTTGTTTTGGGTTTTTTTTTTGTGGTTTTTTTGTTTGTTTTTTTTTGTTGTTTTTGTGGGGGGGGGTTGCTTGTTTTTTTTTGTGTGTGGTTTTGTTTGTGTTTTGGTGGTTTGTTTTTCCTAAGAACGAATAACTATTTGGCTTGTGTGTACACATAAATATCTGTGAAACTCAAGCAAATGCGGCTATTCCTGCTGGTCCAGCAGCCAGCAGACTAGGAACGTGAATGTAGTATGAGCAGAAGACATGCAAGACAAACTTTCTGCCCTTTGTTTCCTATTGAGCCTCATCTTTGACTCTCCTTAAGAGTCATGCATTTTTTGGTACAAATTATCATCTCGACTACATGTTTTGCCTTCTTTGTTAGGCAGCATGAAGTTCCCAGAGAAGGTGAAGATACCACTGGGACCTGGAAGACCATGGTTAGACAGGCTGTTCGAAAAACTGTATTTTAAAAATTGGATGAAGCTGGCTTTTACATTCATAAACTTTACATTTTGAATGCTCCTTATTTCATGATGTTTATGAGTTGCAGTGAAGTAAAGCTTCAGGAGACACAAAATTACTTTCTGTTAAATCTTAAAAAAACAGCTAAGTCAAAAATGCAAACCACAAATATTATAGTGTTAAAAGTAAATATCTCTGGTTAACTTAGGTGAATTTATGTCAGTAGTTAAGATCCTGGCTGACAAAAGTTTTGAATTGTATGTTGTGGGAAACAGGAGAGGATAGACATGGAAACTTTTAAGGAAACCATGGCAACAAAGGGGCTCAGTAGCTCTATACAGGTAAGAAATGTATGAAATATATCTGTAAGAGAAAAGGGGCTTAGGAACAAAACTGCAGCCATAGGGAACCAGGGAAGCAGTTAATGCCTGCTAGATAAGATCAAGAGAAAAAAGATCATCTCTCCTTAGGGTAATTAACTACTAAAAAAACTTCACACATCTTCTTCCCACTCAGGATTTAAATCTGCAATGTCTTGGGTGTGTTGTGAAAACTAAAGAATCAGTGCTTAGTTACATTGCTGGTCAGAATATCAGAGCAAAGAGGCCATGGAATCAATACCAATGCTCCAGCCTTTCCCAGAGGTATGGGACAAGAAGAGTCTGGAAAAGTTACACTGGAATTTATTGGACAAATAATGGGACTTATGGAACCAACAGTGACTAACACTCCTGGAGAAAAAGTCTGTTCAGAAGGACTCCTACAATGAACCCTTGGCCTTTAACTACTTCATTAGCTGGGCTTAAAGGAACTGTTTAGCTTGGTAGTCCTTAAAATTTGTTAACAATATTTTAAATTAGCATATCATGGCTTCATAACATCATTTCATGTTGTCTGGCATGAAGGTTTTTTTGGACTTTATTTTCTCTTTTGAGGAATGTATTTTCATCTTTGAGTACTCATCAATGTGGATCTTGAGGTACATGTATGCTTTGCATACGAGAAATCAGACTTCTGAATAGCAAGGTCTTTCTAGAACATGTACATAAACCCTGACTTTCATGCCTCCATGCAAGGCTATAAAGAACACAGAATTAATGGCTTTTTCCCAGCACTCTTCAGATACAACCCAATGACTGCTCAGCTCATTCTTTCTGCAAACCTTAAAACCTGTAAAACCTTTCTCAAAGGTGTGAAGAGCTTTTTTTCTTTCCTTATTTGAAATGAACATTTTTTTAAGGCTATATCTGTCAGCCTTGTCCAACAGTGTTTTGCAACCGTGTCTTCTATGCCAAATTCTGAACCTTTGGGATTAACGTACAGGCATAGTCTGTCCTACTTAGAGAAAGTCAGGCCCCAGAGAAGTGTGCAGCATGTTTGCCCCTCTCTGTAAATGCAAAAGTTTGGCTATTATTGGCTTAACATTCTTAGTGCTAGTCATCTCATGAAAATCTAACAGCTTCTGTGGTGATAATATCAGATGAATTCCCAAGCCCATGACACTGACGTCTCCATGAGGGAGCCTCTGGTAAGAAAAGAAACTTGGTTCCAAAATTCTCCATGGGATTCTTCCAAAAGAAGACTAAGACCATTATATTGTTCTGAAGCTGAAGGCACAATGCCCTCTCTTTCCCCTTGTAGGGAGATGCAAGATACACTGCTAGGTGATATATGCAAAGGGAACCTTTGTACTAATCCCAATATCACTGTCCATACCGATAAACCATTAAGGAACAGTGGCGCGTCTAAATAGAGGATTGAACATGTTGTCCAACAGTGTCCTCCATAAGGAATTAGCAGTTAACAATGATGTTTGTAGCGATTGAGTCACTTCATAAGACCATACCTCTCCAACTCCACATGACTAATTGCTTTCATTGGTTCCAATTAAAAAAAAAAATCTTCCTTCCCCTTTGTGGTCAGGAATATTGAGGGAAAATTCTTTTGTATAACCCTGGAGTGATACTGCAGATGACCACTCTGGCTACAAAGAATTCATGACCATTATTACATGCCAAGGAAGTGATCCTACTGTCCACCAGCATCTTTGACTATAGATGTCTATGCTAAAGTCAAGCACCATCCTCCTGTGCATGAACTAGATGAATTGTGTTTGTCAGTCATCTGTAGTAGAATCTACCCTGGCACATACATGAAGTAATCATTTATCCTATGGTACTGTTTTGAGATGCTGCAGCCAGCCTGGACACCCACCCACACCACCATAAGTTCTGAAGGGTTCTCAGGAACTTTCTGTGCAATGATGGAGATCTTCAGAGTGTATCACTCAGTGCAGTGAATCTAAGTCCTGGAAAGACCTCATTATCTTACACACCTACAAGGCTGCAAGAGTCCAAGGAACGCCTGTTACAGCTGAGTAATTTACTGCTCTCCCAGTGCTGTACCTAACCAACATTTAGGAACTGAAAAGAAGACATAGAAGTTGTTCATCAGTTGCAATTGTGCCAGCAGAGGCTGATATCCCTTGTCATAAATGCTGCAGGTCAGAAATGGTCTGAAACCACAGAAAATTCAAGTGAAGCTATTGAAAACTTTGGAATAAATAAGCAAGCTTAAAGCTAGAGGCTGGCAAACCATGGCGAAAAGAAAACATTACTTCTTGCCATTGGATTTTAATCTGAATAAAAACAGAGTTCAAGGCTTGATACAAAGGATCAAAGAGATCAGATGACTAGCCGGCAAGAATGAAAATGAGGATTAGACGTGGCAGACAGGACACAGTGGCAGAACTGGAACGCAAACCAAAGTTTTCTGCAGCTGAAGAGGCTTGGCAAAAAGAATCAAACCATCATGGAGAATGAAAGCTTCAGGCACAATGAAGATGAAATAATGCTTGCAAAATCCCAGGTTGTGATAAAGGAGACTAATTGTCTAAAACAGGACTTAAAGTGCCTGTTTCTGCTATCTGGCTTTTTGTGGAGTATTTTTGATTAATTAAGTTTTGGTTAACAGAGCATTAAATTTTAGATGATGCACTAGATAATATATTTTATTTTTGAATTTAGATGATTTAAATCGTGTATATCAGAAACAATTCCATCTGTTACAGGTGCAAAATTTCAAGGGGCTGGTGGTATTTGAGAGATTGAAATCAGGCAGCAAGGCTTACTGGGTCTAATGCACACCTTCTTGAATAGGATATGTGCCACTCTTTTTTCATAGTCAACATAATCCAGGTAACGTGGGGAAACTGAGCTCTTGTCAGCTCTGTTGATTCAGTTCCCCATTAGACAGTTGGTGCTGCTGAATTGGTAATTGCCCCTTACCAGAAAAGCTGCTGAGGTAGTTATCCTTGCAGAGTTGTATAAATGTGGGACAAAGCCAGTCAGGGAAGGCTGCTGATTGTTCAGCTGCATTTACCCAGATTGTCATGTTGACCATAGCTAATGTATTTATCTCAAAGAGGCCACCATAGATTCAGTGGAGAGCTTCCCTGCTTCTGGTGTCATTAATTGGCATAAAGTCCATGGGACGACCAAAATGTTCGCAAGATATTTGAATTATGGAATGCAAATGCTAGTCAGAGCTTCTTCTTTCTGGTGTTGTGCCCTCAGGTTTTCTGGGATGTTGTAGGAAGCTTCCATGGCTAGCCACGATCACAAATAAGCAGGAAAATGTTCCCTTCCCAGGGACAAGAAGAAGGAATCTCAGAGATCCCAGCAGAGACTGCGAATCATGGAAACACTCACAGTAACACCATGAGTGGGCTTGGGAGCATCTCTGTTTGCACAGAAAATTTCAGTCGTACCTGGACCTGCAGTAGCCATTTCCCTGCAAAAATAGCAAAGTCCTACTGTTTATCCTCAGGGTATCATTGTAGTGATTTGAAGATCAGGAGATGTAACAGAAACAGGAGTTTGATCTTCTCCAGTGTCTCAGGCACACCTTTGACACTTTCTGTGGGATTTTATACCATTTCCAGTCTCAGATGTGATGACCTTGTATAGATCTTGTTCTTCCCTGCTTCCTTCTGCGTTTGGTATGCTGTGGTGGGAAGAGGTGAGTTCATACTGCTTCTTCCCCTTGGTGTCCTGACTTTGATGGGACAGCCATCTGAGGCTCCTTGCAGGTAAGTAATTCAGAAAAACTTCTCTAAATTGTCCTGATGGCCAAATTATCTCATTAGCTTTTTACTATGGGAGACATGTGGATGGATGGCAAGGATGACAGAAAATTACCTTTTTCTTATCCCCTGATCTGATCCTGAGTACAGCTTGGCTGTAACTGTGCGGCAAAACTGGTGTTGGGATTGATTGCAAGTTATTACATGATATATCTGTAAAAAGATTTCTGAGGTGTACAAAGTGTGTTTCAGCAAGAGGGGAGGAAATGGAAGAAAGAGGTGCTGTTTCTTGAGTGGTTCTTCTGTGTATTTAAAATATCTCTAAATACAGTTACAGAGGCTAGGCCATGAATCCTGCAGTCAGGTGCAAATATAAACCAATGTGAATAACAGAGTGAGTAGAAATAAATATTCCTTATAAGACTGAAAACCATTATCAAGGCTAGAAGTCATTGTTTCAGCTGGAAGGAAAACCACCTTGTACTGAGGCCAGGAGGCCTCATCCCACACGGTGAGTGGCAACAAGAGTCACAGGGGTGACATTCCCAAATATGAATTTTCTGGGTTTGGCCAAAAGTATTTAAAAAAAATTTCCTTTTACTCTTACATTGAAACTAAAAAAAACGCTCCAGAAAAAATGCAGTTACACAAGTTCCGTTTTTTCATCCCAGTATTCCAGTGGATATTCTTCCCTCACAGTCTCTATCACGATTTCTGTATTCTTTGCAGCCAAAATATCTGTCTTTATCCACTAAAAAGCAGAGAAATGTGTAAAAATGCTGCCAGGTTGTTGTCACATGCTCTGCTCAGGCTGAAGGCAGTTGCTGCTATGTGCCAGTTACTTGTAATCTGCAGGACCAGCAAGTCCTCTGGGACCAGCAGGATGCTGCAGTGGGGACCAGCATGTACCACTGAGCCAATGCAAGGGTCCTTAACCTGAAAGCTGCTTTTTGGTAGCACCATAAAAAGGACATAGAACTGCAGAGAAATTTTGGAGAATCCAGCTTATACTATTGTATTACTCCAAGGCCAAAGTCTTTCTGTTTACTGTTTGTTGCTCACCCTGTTTTTGAGGCTGACCAGTCCTGCTCTTCATTCTAAACATGAGCCCAACTCTGTGGCAGGATCAACTGTTCATTGTATCTGGGAACCTTCTTTAGTGAAAACAGCCTTTTTTCTTCCTTGAAACATCAATGCAGGGTTGTTCTCTTTTGCTTGACATATCTTTGGACATCTGATCCTTTGTTTTTATTAGTGACTTCTTGGATCCTTGATTTGTCCTTTTGGAGTTTGTTTGATTCTGGTTTATTTGTGTACAAACTGTCCCATATAAAATATATAGTATGAGAAATCTAAACTTCCAGTTTATATTGTCATGTATTAGAAGAATATCACCGCTTTTCAGAATGACTGATTATGTTCAGATGATTCAGTTGACTTGGAAATAGTGACAGGGACTTGCAAAAGGAGAAGGGTAAGGAAGATATGTCTGTGGGTAAACCGAGCCATACAGGCTTGCATGTTTCCAGATTTGAGTAGAGGCAGGTGATGTGGTTTAGTATCACTAAGGCTGGTGGAGTGTTTTCGGGATTCTTTTTCCCTCTCTTGTGACAATGACTACTTGCCTGTAGGTAGGTCAATTTCTGAATTTCTTTCACTTTCTACTTTGCATTTCTATTTGGATTGCAGACCCACCATGGAAATGGACCTTCTCCCCTGACATATTTGTACAGCATTGAACTCAGTAGAACTGTGTCTTAATTAGAGTGTTCAAATATGTATGTAATGCAAATAATAATAATTAATTAGACATTTAATCATCATCAGTATTTGCATAACATTGCTGACATTTCATGCAAATATTTTATCCAAATATTTTGTGGTAGTTTTCCCATGTATTCTCTTCAAAATAGTGCTATACATCTTCATAAGGGATAAACAATATTTACTTTTTTTATGGTTTAGGATCATTGTCTCTCTCTCAGCTAGAATGTAATATTCTTTCTCGCTAATAAAATTTTTCCAACCATTTAAAAAGCCTCTATTGGAGTGAAGGATATTCCATATTCGACAATAACTAGTCTGCTCCTCATGACAGTCACTGTTCTCATCAAAGCTCTTTAATTAACCTACAGGGTAGGTTTTCACAAAGAATATCTTACAGATGCTGAGATGCACAGAATTATTTAGTTGTTTTTAATAAAGTTTAACCAGCTGATTCTGTATAGCATGAACTTCATTAGAATAAGCTGAGTATGGAATTATCCCAAAAGTTTGGTTAGCCCATACTGTTGCTAACACTGGTGAAAAGAGTGCCCAGAAGTGCTATATCTTAGACTGGTGGTCAAACTTGGAAATTACTCATGTACATGACATCCCTTTGTAGTTGGGGGAAAAAAAGAAGGAATACTTAAAACACGAGAAGAAATAATGTCAGCACTATAAATGGCAAAGTCTTATGAAATACGAAGATATACATGGCATATTGAACAGGCAAAAACATTTTTGACTTTTGATCTAACACTAATGGTAGTGTTACTGCTCTGTGCCTTGTCCTGGATGCTACATTACCATCGGCTAACAAAACAGGTTCTGTATTGCCACTGCAACACGGAAGAAACATTGTCTCTGAACAACATTCAGAGGGCAGAAAAGGAAGCTGTTTAATTATTGCCAGTCCAGTTCGAACCTGAAAGCTGCCTAGCTGCCCAAGTGCTGGTGCAGTGAGGTGTGAGAGCACAAAGGGACCTACAGGGCTCTTTGCCTTCTCTCTACAAATCTAAGGGTGTCTGTAGGTAGTTCCCAAGACTCCGACACAGGGTCAGTGGTCAAGGCCATCTACTCTGAAGGTCTGGAACAAGGACTTCTATTAAAAGCACTGACAGTAAGAGATTGCTGTGGCTTTTGAGCTGTCCCCTTCTGATGGAGGAATCATTGTTAGCACTACTGCCCACTAGAAAACATTGTCCTTCTCAATGCAGCCTAGTTGGGTCTCTCACTCGGAGCTAATGCAGAGTTTGTTAACAAAGTCTAGGTGGAAATGTAGAAAAGGCAAATTTGCATAATATCAAATCAGAGTTTGATGAGATCTCATCTGCTGTTTGCTCTGTGATAGGTGGTATGTGATTGCATTTCCTATTTCATATAGTGGTTTGAGGATTTGCTGGAAGTGGTTATTTTTTAAAATTTGGTTCACTTGTCGCTATTACTCAGAAGAATGCCTCCCCCTAGCAGACGCATTAAATCTGCCTCTGCACCCCCCATACATTTTCTCCTTCTTTGCAGACTAGACTGATTTCCAGAATAAGACTCCACACATTGGTTGTAGTTTCAACCAATGCACAGGAGTGACATTCGTGATGAAGAGGGTGAAAGGAGATCTCCTTCCTGTTTCTTCTCCCTTTTTTTTAAGGTAAGAAGCTGTTGAGAGAAATCTTCATACTGCTTCATCCTAGGCATTGTTTCTCCAAGAAGATGGAAACCTTGTAGTCACTAAAATATTGCCCTTCCCTACTTTTTCCAGTGCTTGCCATCAGGTCTTTGGATAATTTGGATAGCAACTTTTTTTTCTCTGCAAAACCACAATTCAGTTCTTGCAGGGGTGTTGCACATGTTCTTGAAAATGTATGCACCCTCCAAGTGCATGAGGCACCTATGCTACTAGGTGACCTTGCTTTATCACAACCTTTAAGTTAAAAAAGGTATTTTTACTTCGTTATATTAAGATAAGGAGTAAATAATGTGGTATCTGGAATCATAGAGAAAGAAATCAAATACAAAAGACAAGAGAACACAAGTTATTTTTACATGCTCCTTTTTGTAGTTGTTGTTGTTTTGTTGCTTCAACATATCAGCTAGCTTGCAAGCTGGCTGTTAACTTCTCCATCCTACCCCAGAGGGGGCCTAAGCATTCCTAGGGCTATTTTCTCTCTGCCACGGCATCTTTTCAGCTTTCCTGCACTAGAGTATGACTTCCAAAACTCCTCATAGTAACTGGGCAACATCACCTGTTATTCTGGTGGATTGACCTTTTCTTCAAGCTTTCTGAAAAAAAGCTGCTATTGTGCTGCTTAATTCATATGTCAACCCTTGCCCAGCTGGCTTTTCTTGCTAAAATTTCCTACAAGCAATGATAAAATTTCCTGGATTTTATCCCTTAAAAATATTGGGGTTTTTTAGACTTACTTTAGTAAGCAAGTAAGATGTCATTAGAAGACAACATGTCATTCAAGGCACAGTATCATGGCTAAGATATTTGGGCTAAGAAACAACTATGCACTGTTAGTTGAGTGGGGGTGAATCAAAGATACGTTCCACAAGAGATCTCTCTTTCATATTCCACTTGGACAATGAACAGGTCTGTGGCATTGAAGGGAATTGCTTCCAGCAAGATTATTTTTAGCAACCATAGGCAAGCTATTTGGCACACTGGTTCTCCTACTTTCAACTGAACAAAAAAATTCAGTCAAACTCATTTATGAAAGCAAACCAGGAAAAAAAAAATCTGTGTCCAAAGCAGAAAATAACTAGAAACAGTAGTGATATTTTGGGGAGAGGGATGGGATTACCATTGTTTGGTAATGCAAGGCAAGGACAGAAGGGTGGAACACAGCTATGGATATTTGTTCTGGAAGCAGAAAGGCAAGAGCTGCAGCAGGAGAGGCAGGAGAACTCTGAATAACATCGCTCTTTAAAAAAAAGCCAGGACTAAGCTTCTTATGAGCAGATTGGTGTTTGAAAAGGCAAGCTAAGAAGCATGCCCAGATGAACTCTCTCTTGTCTGTTCCTATTGTGCTCTGGGAAGAAGAATGATATGTACAGTATTTGTGTATAAAAAGAGTTGTAGCAAAGAAATACCTGACTAATATCACAAGCTTCACAACTTAATAGAAACAGTTCAGCACATCTCAAATACTGGCTGATTATAAATAGAAGGGGAAACAACAGAATAAACAGATATATGTAGGTATGGCTTTTCCATTGGAACAGTCCACTGCTTGAAAACACTGTTTCTACATCGTGAATGATATTCATTAGAAAACTGTTTTTTTTTGTGGGTGTGTTCTAACAAGGGTTGGTTTCACCCTGTAATGTTGCATTTATGGTGATTTGATAAAACACAAACCTAAATTTCCATGGCATGAATTGCCTTTAGGAGTAAATGTTCAAGTTCCCACTAGATCTCTATTGCATCAGCTTGCTGGAGAACTATATCTTTCTTCAGTCTGTCTCCCTGTGAGTTGCACATTTACATATTCCTCCTGCTCCCTCCCTGTGTCTCATGAGAAAAAAAGTCCTTTCAAAGTCTCTTTTTCAGAGAACACTTTGTTCAAGGAAATTCAGCTTGAGCTAATGCACTAAGAAGTGCTTTTTAGGCATTTATAATGGATTTTCAAGACAGTGAAAATATCTTCCTTCAATTAGAAATTTCAAAACTTTTGGCATTTTAAATCAGGCATTTCTTAGAGGTTTGACATTAGAGAAAATATAATTATTCAACATGAGCTGTCCTGAGCTTGGACAAAATCTGTCTCTTACTTCAGGATCGACATTTCAGGTTGCAATAAATGTACTTATATCCTAATGATACCCACCCCTTGCCTTCCCAATGCATCTTGTATATTCTTGGCTAGTTTGTCTCTAAATCCTTCAGGGAAAGAAGCATAATTTTTTATCATCTTCTGAAACACCATTAAAACTCCATCAACAACAGTAGCAGGAAAAATGGTGTCATTATTCACCTCTCTCCGGCCTTCTTCCTCTTTTCCTCAGATATTTTGTATCATTTGACTTCTATTTTAACCAGGTTGGAAGGAGGCATCTGTTAAGTTTAAAGCTGATGTATAAGGTTGAAAAGGGAGTACCTCAGTGTTGTCCAGCATTAACAAAAGCTGAACACCAGGGAAACAGAGGGCTTTTCTTCTTCACAGGTAGACGCTGAAACTCAGTTCAGATGGCAGGGACAGTTTCCTACAGTTCCTGTTAACAGAAGTTTCAAGTCCTGATTCAAAGACCTACAAATGAATTCTTAGTTGAGTTGTCTTAAAATCTACTGATGGTTCTGATCATTATGTTGGTGCGCCTGAGGCTGAAGATGGAATTGCTCAGCTCCCATTTCCTAGAACAGTGACCTAACCACTGAGAAACATAGGGGTTTTCTTTTTCTTTTCTTGGTTAGCTGGTCCACTGTGACAAAAAAAAATGCAGGATTCTTAGCATCCAACAAAGAAGTGGTGAGAAGCTTGATGGACAGAAAGAGAGTGAGCAGGAAAATGGCCAGTTCTTACCAGTATCAGTAAATTGCTACTCTGCAAAATTGTCTGTGCCAGATTTTGGACCACTAGCCAGTCTGTCTGTTTAAATGAAGTAGCTAGTTATTTAAACTAGACTAATACTGCAATGACATAAGGAAAATTACAGTTCTTGGAAAACCTCTTCCCCCCTATCCTGCATACAGTCGTCTTTTGTGTTAGCCTTTACTAGATCATTAAAATTCATAGTTTCATAGAAGCATAAAATGGTTTGTGTTGGAAGGGACTTTAAAGATCATCTAGTTCCAACTCCTTGCCATGGCCAGGGAACCTTCCTCTAGACCAGGTTACTCAGAGGCCCATCCAGTCTGACCTCGAACACCTCTAGGGATGAGGAGTCCACAACCTCTCTGGGTAGCCTGTACCAGTGTCTCACCATCCTGATAGTAAAGAGTTTCTTTCTAATATTGAATCTAAGCCTACTCTCTTTCAGCTTAAGGCCATTCCTCTTTGTCCTGCTAGTATGCGTCCTCATGCAAAGTCCCTCTTCAGCCTTCTTGTAATTTCCCTTTACGTACTGAAAGGCTGCTATAAGGTCTCCTCAGAGCCTCTTCTGCATACTGAACAACCCCAACTCTTTCAGCCTGTCTTCAAAGGAAAGGTGTTCCAGTCCTGGGGCCAGCTTAGTGGCTCCCCTCTGGGCTCATTCATACAAGTTAATATCTTTCTTGTGTTAGAGTCCCCAGAGCTGGATGTAGTACTCCAGGTGGGTCTCATCAGCGCAGAGTGGCAGAATCACCTCCCTTGACCTGCTAGCCACACTTCTTTTGATGCAACCCTGGATATGGTGGGCTTTCTGGCTGGTAAACAAGCATTGCTGAGTCATGTTGAGCTTTTTGCCCCCCAAAAACCCTATGTTCTTCTGCCCAGGGCTAGTCTTGGTCCATTGTCCTCTCAGATTCTACTTGTGCTTGGGATCGCCCTAACCTAGGTGCAGAACCATGCACTTGGCCTTGTTGAGCTTCATGAGGTTTAAACAGACCCACTTCTCAAGCCAGTAAAGGTTCCTCTGGATGGCATCCCTTTCATTTGACAGTACCACACAGCTTGATGTTGTTGGCAAACTTGCTGAGGATACATTCAGTCCCATTGTCCATGTCAACGACAAAGATGTTAAATGACACTGGTCCCAATATTGACCCCTGAGGAACACCACTCATTACTGCTCTCTACTTGGACCAAGCTTGCATCGTTGATCACAACTCTTTGAGTGTGACCATCCAGCCAATTTTTTATCCACTGAGTCCTTCATCCATCAAATCCATTTCTCTTCTGTTTAGAGCCAAGGATGTTGTGTGTGACAGTGTCATATGCTTTGCACAAGTCTGGGTAGATGACATCTGTTGCCCTTCCCTTGTCCACCAATGCTGTAACCCAATCCTAGAAAGCCACCAGACTTGTCAGGCACAGTTTGCCTTTAGTGAAGCCATGTTAGCTGTCACAGATCACCTCCTTATTTTCCAGGAAGATCTGCTCCATGATCTTGACAGGCACTTAGTAGAGCCTGTAGCTCCCTGCGTCTTCCTTATTACCCTTTCCAAAAATGGTCACTATGTTTCCCCTTTTCCAGTCAGTGACAACTTCACCGGACTGCCATGACTTCTCAAATATGAATGGATAGTGGCTTAGCCACTTCCTCAGCCAGTTTCCTCAAGACCCATGAATATATGTCATCAAGTCCCTGACTTGTGCACCTTCAGGTTTCTCAGATGTTCTTGCACCTGGTCTTCTCCTGCAGTGGGAAGTTCTTCATTCTCCCAGTCCCTGCTTAAAAAGTAAGTGTATTGAGACTTCTTTCTTCAGATCCAGAACAGTTTTAAGCAATCTCTATTCCCACAAAATCCAAACTGTCCAAATCTATTTCAAACACACCTTACCTTTCTGCTAGGATTTACAGTCAGGCAGTAGTGAACACTACACTTGCTGAAAATAGAACATTGAGGGATAGGAATCAAAACTTTCTATAAAATTAGCTCAGAATTGGTGATGAGTTTGGGAGATAAAAAAGACAGAAAAGAAGTTGAAATTCTTTCAATATTTTTAAAAATAAATAATTTGATGTCTCATTTTTAAACTGATTTCAGAGTCAAGATGCTAAACCTGGAAATTGGTTTTAAAAATAGACTAGAAAAGGCAAGCTTTTAAAAAACAAAATGGAATAATTTCCCCCCATGTTTCAGTTCAGCCATCAGACTGAAAAAACACAGTTCATTTTGGTTGTCTGAACTTGGTACTGCTGTCCCTGAAAATGATGTGCAATCTTAGCAGGCATTTCTTACCATCTGAAATGGTAAGTCTAACAATTTTAGATGTATAATAATTATTCTTTCTGACATTCAACCCTGTAATCTCAATAGCAAGGCTATGCCTACTTAGCCCTCAGTCTCCACCTTTTTCATGAGCCTGGCAGGAACTTAGTTGGCATAGGTGAGGTCTCATCACTTTAGAGAGGACTGAGAGGGGTTCTCATTAATGCTTAAATATCTTAGAGTGGGTGTCAAGAGGATGGTGCCAGACTCTTTTCAGTGGTGCTCAGAGACAGGATGAGGACCAATGTCCATGAATGGACTAGATGAACTCTAGAGGTCCCTTCCAATCTTAACAGTTCTGTAATTCATTTTCCTTGCTCTCAAGCTCCCAGCTGGGCATTGCTGTGCCTAGACCACTCCAGGCCTGGGCCAGGGGTCCCCTTTTTTAACCTGGCATCTGCTTTCTGTGTGGCCTGGGGCTCTTTAATTTTCCTCAGTCAATGCCTTTGGTTAATGACGTGTTTCCTCCAATTCCTTTAGCTAAAATAAAGCTGAAGCTGATTCTGATACTGCTTCTTTAAGTGTTTTCAGCTATTACAAGGACATCTCCAGAACTATCTTGGTGATGTAGTGTAAGCACTTGCTCTGGGGAGACAGTTGGAGTTAAATTAGATCTTTTTTGTTGTTCAAGTTGTAGATTTTTTTGTTTTGATGAGTTTAATATTCTCAGCAGCTGTTGAAAAAGCTGTAGGCAATTAAAAACTGATTTTATTAAAACCTTTGTATGCCTATTAGTGTTAAGTTCCTATTTCAGATCAAGGTGAAAAGAACTTTGTGATAAAGTTCTGGTTTTTTGCTGTTTTTATGCTGTTTGCTGCAAAGTGGGCTTTGCTAGTGGTGACAATCTTTACTAATTACACTGCCAGTTATTCCTTATGGTCTGGAATGATTGGTTTGTTCTAAAATGAACTAAAGATTACAAATGTCTCGTTCTTTTCCTAATGGTTAATCCAAGATTTTGATTTCAGAAAAATTCATTTACAAGTAAGGGTCAGACTACCTTTATCCACTGCATCAGAGGAGATCCCAGTGTTGATGATTAGAGAAGATTAGAGAAGCAGTAGGACTGGAAGAGATTTGAAAGAATCTTTACAGAAAGGGTCAGACTTTATTCTGAGTGGTGTTAATGAGAATGTAAGGTCATGGATGTGAGAGGTGGGTATTCCTGTTGAGTACTGTGTCCAGCTTTGGACATGGTACTTCCAGAACAAAGCAGGTCTTTGGAGAGAGAGACCACCGAAATGATAAAGTCATACTTGCTAAACTATGTGGAAAGCACAATGTGTCTGTATCAGTTTATGCTAAATGAATGGAAATACAAAAGGGAACAAGACACAGTTCTTTCAATATGTCACAAATGGTTATGAAGAGGATGGCAATCAATTATGCCTTATGTTCCCTGCAAGGAGGGCAAGGAATTAAAGGGCTTTTCTTCAAATGAGTCAGTGATAATATCTGCATAAACCCAGAAGTCTGAAGCATAATCTGAACACTATTTGCAATAGATTTACCTGCGTTTTCAGCTTCTGTGTATTCTGTTAATCATGTTACTTAATAGTCTTACTGTTGAATCTTCTTTATTTTTGTATCAACCAGTTTTATGGGTAATTTCATAAATTATTTGTATTATTTATCATAGTATGAATATTTATTCTCACACAAAACATGTTGGAAAATTTTCTTAGACTCACCCAGAGTGAGTGCCATCATTCTCATTTTAGGGTGGCTCTCGTGGAACTATTAGAACTGGTCACTGCCAGTGTGTGGTGGATGATGTTTTGTACCACATGAACCAGAGCATCGCAGTACCATCATTCCTGTTCCTTGTACTCAGGTGGGCAGAGGTGGGGGCTCAACACCCTGTTGTGCAGAGCCTGAGTGTTCTAGGTGTACAGAGGAACTGGTCCTAGATGTTGAGCAATGAGAGATTTGACAAGAAAAAGGCTGTAATAAAGTCACAATTAATGTGACAAGGATTATAAGCATTGATACCAAAAGTAAGATTTTATGTACCTCTGTATTTCATTAGAAGATAACTCATGCATAACATTTCACAGAGCAACATTCCACATGATAATTTCATGTATTATGGCCAACTTAATTAAAATGTAAAAGAAGCACATTTTATTCACAAAATGAATATGAGAAAATTGAATTACAACTGGTACACTAGCTGATCTTTTTTTGAAGATGATTAATTCCATGTGACCAAGCTGAACATAGACTGTACAAATAATACTGAACGTTACAAATTCTGTTAAAAAGGCTAGTATTTGTTAAAAAAAAAAACCACTGAAAAGATTACACCTGGTATAAAACCCCTGGAACAAAATGACTCCATGTCAATGAAAATCTTGTCATTCACTTCAGTGAAGGCAGGTTTTATCTACCATTTCACCTCACATTATCTTATAATATGAAAATAAGATTCTGCTACCCATGTAACTAGAGAATTAGAGTACAAGATAATCTCCTCTGTAAAATGGCAGGCTTTTGTTCAAAATGTCTACAATCATTGGTTTTATCTGCCTTATCATCTCTTTTCCTCTCTGATGAATGCAAACTGTTTGGGTAATTTGCTTTGACCAGATCTGTGTCTGTGAGATCTTAAGTGGAAAAACTATTTGCATACTTAAGAATCCTGAGAACAGAGAGTGGCATTATAGTTTGGGATTTGGTTGGAGGTTTTATCCCCTGTGCTGGGCCAAGAGAGACACTTTACATTTATATGTAGCAATTACCATTCCTAATTTTTGTAATTAAACTGTCTTGTGAAAAATTTAACATATGAAATGGAGGCTGCTGGGCTAAGCTTCCTACTGTTTGCTGCCTTCATTTTTAACATACCAGCCCATAAAAGTTTGTATATCTGTTTCCCTCTTTTATTCTCCTCTGACCTTTTTTCAAAGTTATTTTGAAAAGTATCTTCTCTCAAAAAACAGGGTCTCCAAAGAAAAAGTAGTTCATTGGAACAGTTATGCAGAAATACTAAGCGGTTGCTTTAATTATTTTTTTCTAAATTAGTTATAGAAATTAAGTGTTTCACACACACACAGAATTGTAATAGGTTGAAAATTGCAGCTGCTACCTTGTGCCACTTTTGGTTGAAAATATCAGCACCACTAAAGACAGCTGCCAAAGAAGCACTGACAAAAAATAAATCTGCACAAAAATACGTGTTATAACAGTACATACTGAACTGGTTAAATGTGTATGTTCTGACCACAATGCACAAGTCTGCTTGCAGGCGGGACCTTCGTCCCTATGGCAAGAGTGACATCATGAATAAAGCTCACCTCTGTGTCTGCATCAGTACAGAGAAGTCCGCAGAAAATGACCACTCTCCTTTTGCCTAGAAAAAAACATTTTTAAAAAATCCAAACAAGAAGGTGTTATTAGCAACTTTTTTTCCATTTGTGTTGAATCATCCCAGGGTAATTCAGAAGTTGAAAAAGGAGCAGTGCTAATTTGGACGTATTCTCTGCAAAAACTGCAAAGCTGAGAGTAATAAACTCAAGCTGGAAGTGGCAGAATGTTTCTAATGATAATACTCATGCACACTTCATTATCTTTTTTGACCCCTGGTAGCTGGAAAAATGTAAAACCTATGATTAAAAATATATTTTTAATGTTAAAAAAATGCTATGGCTGTTGCTGATAAGAACTGAAACAGAGGCATTATCTTCCACTAACAAGTTTTCACTTTTTCACAGGGCTGCAGTGTTTTTTTAAAGAATATAAAAATATAAATGCATTTTTCTCTATCTCCTATGATGGTGTGTCAGATTATTTACAAACAAATACATTTTAACTTTGAACTTGTGGGGCTACTCTTACTCAGGAGTGACATACTGTAGTTCTAGGAATTCTGCTTCAAGACGTTTCAAAACAAATGCCAAAGTATTACATTTTAGACTATAATTTAGTTAGAAATTCACATAACATTTCTGTGATCTGTAAATAAATTATAATTAATTTCCATTTTCAATTATGTAGCATGTGTAACCCCTAATGTGGACTTACAATGTTTAAAATGTTATAGATATTAATTCCACTGTCCTTTCATTTTTATGAATTTCAGTAAAAGTGCAGTATTCTGCGTAAATTTTAGCAGAATCAATTTTTTCAGACTACTCAGACTCACAGGAAAGAATTTGCTTGCTAATCCTATAAAACAGAACTGCCTGTATCAGTGAGAAAAGAAGATCATTTGTCCAGATGCTTTATAATTTATATGTGTTTTTTTAACTATTGAAAAAGTGGAGCCTGTGGACAGAGAAATCTCATTACTTAAAATCTGCACTTCAAGAGAATTTAAAGTTGTACAAATGGATTTTAAGTTTGATAAGAAAATTGATTGGAGATTGTACATTGTGAATGCATTAGGTTTATAAAGACAAAACATGCATGAAGGGCAATTACTGCTAGTGTTGCTATATTAGTATGAATGTTAATAGCATGTTTGTTTTTGAAATGGGTTATGCATTCTGGTAAATGTCTGCTTGAATCTAGTCATCTGTGTATCACTTGTCTAAGTACTCTCATTTAAGATGCCATATCCCTTCTTGTAGCAATAAAGGGGTAAAGCAACATTAATATTAAATAATTAGAAAAACAAAAGGGGAATGATTAAACATATTTACATAATTGAAATAACACTGAGTCGCAGTGGGAAATCGGGACAATGTTGTCTCCTTTCAAAGTAATTCATAATTCAGATTTTTAATTATGGCATATTCATTCATTTAAAGATGATTCTGGATGAGAGGGCCACTAATGAAATACAATCATTAGCATCTAAACAAAGTAATTTAGAAAGTCTCCTTTCGGGGAAAAGATTTCTAGAACATCATCAATCACACAAGATATGCAAAAACAAGCAATTAAACCACACACAAGAACTACAACAACCTTATATATTAGTAATGTACACATGAAAACATAACTGATTACAATGATTAGAGTAGGGTAGTGTGGTTAATTTGTATGTTATGTAGCAATTTCATGGAAGAATGTACCAGGACAGACACATCTCACAACAAATGAATGCCATGCCATTGATATATGTTTTAAATATATTCATGTCATTGTAGTCAGTGCCAAGTTATCAATAAAAAAATCCAGTGATGAGAATCTGGAATCATATTCTTTAAAGATGCATAACTCCCCTACTATGAACTGTGGGATATGATTTTGGTTGGGTTTTATTTGTTTGGGGTTTTATTCTGGTTTGGGGTTTTGGTTTTTTTTTCTTACTTGTATTGTATTTGATTTTGTCAAATTGGCAAAATATAGGCTTAGGGAGGTATTTCATGAGAGAAGCAGGTGCTGCATTAGTTTCTCATTAACTGCTCAAATCCTGCTTTGGGCTTATAGTAACAAAGAGTTCATAGACATAAATGGGTCAGTGATTTACAGGGTCTTTCCATATACACAATTACAATTCATTAAACATGCAGCAGCATTAAATGGATAGAGTAATTCTGCATGAGTTTTAATGTCCGTGTGCAGTGTCCTGTTAAAGTGACACAAAAAGACTGGCTTTAAACACCTTCTTCTTTGAGTTAAATTATAATCTGGTTGTAAAGCCATACCATTTCCATCTCTCATGTAAAGAAAAGGCAGAAACTGGTGTGTGAGTGTGAGAAGCATCCTGCCACGGTGAGGCAGGAGTGGCTGGTGAGTTGTGTGCTGCCTTTGATAACCACCAGGCTTAGAAGCCAAAATATGTTCTATTGGGTACTCAAAAGATAAAAATACTGGTTAATTTTCAACAGTGCTCCTTCATTTGACTTTACAATTTATAGCAGTGAACATTAATGCAAGAATAGCTTGGTTGAGGAGGAGTTTAAAATTAGAGCACCTCTTCTCATTAGCCCCAGCAGTCTGACCCAGGGTGAAAAGAGAAGTAATTTGCTGCCAGATCCTCATTTTGCTTCTGTTATCACTCCTTGTAAATGAAGCACAGCAATTTATTGTAGCACCTCAAGGAGTCAAGAACATAATGTGTAAAATACATACAAAAAAAAAAATCTTTCTTCACATTCATTAGCACCCAGCACATAGAGGCTGTTCACTTTTCACTCTAATGAAGGAGGGGGATCTTAAATCTAAAGCTTTCCAGGCTGTGAAGAAAGCCTCTTCAGGTCATTAGACAGAAGCTGAGTTGGACTGAAGAAAGGTCATTGACAAAAAAGGGAGAATGGCAATATGATGAAAAATAGAAAATGGATAAAAGAAGAGACTTTAGAAAGCTCAAAGAATGGAAAGTACATTTTTGGCATCAGTGATCAACCCTTCTTGTCTCTATGTTCATTTTCTGTTGTCAGTGAAGAAAATAATATCTGGCTTTTTATTTAGCTGGGAATTGCTCTTGTGTTTGGTCAATTCTCATTTCATCACCCTTGATCTGACCTTGCAGGAACCATTCATAGGCCTATTTTTAAGGGACCTTTGTCTGCTGGCTATAAATTCAGCCCTTCATTTTACTCTTTTTTATTAAAAACCTGCAGCCTACCAGATTTTAATGTATTCTGATTATGTAACTGACACTTTCCCCTTAGGGAGATCATTTGTCTCACTGGTCCTGATTAACACTTTGAGTTTATAGCTGTATATTAATACCACATTCAGGAATATTAGGAAAATCCTATATGCAAAATAATTTGTATTGGTAATAGAAATATCAGAACTTAAAGAGGAGTTGGGAGTACTCACTGAACACATGCTGAATGCAGTACTTAACATGTACTTAGGGTGGAAGGTACCTAAGCCAAGAGGCGTAGAAAGCTCATTCAGAATACTCTGTTATTTACCCAGTCTCCAGTGGCAGAAGGGTTGAATTCTGCAGTTCTGTAGCAGTCACCATTGGGTGATTTTTTTTTCCTGTAGATGCATATAACTTGCATTGATATAACCAGGTTTTGACATATACACATGTTTGAGAGTAAGGATAAAAGAAAGTAGGGGTTTTTCTGTGTGTTACCATTTTTGTTGTTATGGACAAGCAAATATTCTTTTTCTCATAATATATTTTCTTAAGTTTGCCCACATCCCATTGCTGGATCTTCGCTTTGTACAAAGTAATCTCCTAAACTAGAGTGTATATATTTTACAGTAAATGCTTTCCCATTTAGTTAACAGCATGAGACCATTATCTTGTGACAAAACTCTGTTCCAGTGAAGACTCTTCATTAAATAAGTAATCATCCTTTACATACAATGGAAGCTGGAATTAGTAGTATATAAATATACCATGCTAAAAAGCCATCATTTGACAACATGACCTACATCAAATTATGCTATTTTCTCCTAATCCTTCTGAAAACTGGTATGCAGTTATAACCCTTGGATAGTCATAGACCAAAAACCCCCAGTACAAATGAGTGGACCACATACTCAGCATATCAAAGAGAAAGTAGAGATTATTTTGGAACTCCACAAGGGTTTTACTTTCCTCTAAGAAGCACCCTTGTGAATTATGCATGTAAATAATATTGAAGACCGCTTTATTTGCTGCTGAGCTGTAACACCAGCTTGCCTGGAACTTATTCTTCAGTGTATCCTCAGTTCTCTTAGCTTTGTTGTTCAGCTGCTGTCTTGTTATTAGGTTGTGGTACTCTTTTGAGTTCAGATAGCTTGACAGACAAAGGTTAGGGAGTGGTCAGATGAATGGTCAGACAGGCAGAGCCTCTGGATTGTCAGCACTGAAAACTGTCTTTTGGTGAAGAAGGCAGAAACCTCCCAACATCCATTTACGAGCAGTTAAAACAATTTGTCTGCTTGTTCAAGTCACAGATTTTACCTTACTCCTCGTTATCAAGCAGAATATGACTAAAAGGAGTAGGCATGAGGGCTTTCAAAAGCCTTGAATGTAGAGTAGATTTAGAGAGCTTCTTCTCCTGAGTCCATGATCATTTCTGCACAGTTGTTCCTTGGTAAGGGCATCCTGACATCTGTTTGGCCAAGGCTTTCAACAAAGTTATGGTCATGCACAAGTATTTTGTGTTCAAATGAATTACTCCTGAGGCACCATTTTTTTCATCTTTGACAATACTTACCATGAAATATAGACATTTTGTGCCTTTTCCAGGCACTGCTAGAATTATAATTGGTGGTAGAATTATGGTTTTCTCTGGAAAGCCTTCTACATGCCTCTGCTTGTCTGGGACTCAGCTGAGCCCATAGCCCTTTAGCTGAGTTCAAGAGTATGTCCCGGAGCACCAGAGGCCAGAGCTCAGCTGGCTGCAGAGAAGAGAAGGAATGTTGTACGTGTTGTACCTAAGTATTCAGAATAGCCTGCTGCAATTGGCAAACCACTGCTGTTCAAACTGCTCTACATATGACCCTGGATGTTTATATCACATTCTCTAAGAAGATAATGATAACACAACAGCTGCAGTACTTGTATCTGTTTAGTGGTGCAAGAGTCCATTGACAAGACACGCAAGACACACATTTGCAGTGGCACAGAGCCATTACAACCAATCCCAGATATTTATAGAGCAAATTTGAAGGTGGGTTATTCAGTGAAGTACCCACACATCCAGTGCCTTATGTTGGCTAGCTAATGTTCAGCCAGAAAAAAACCCAGGGTGTCTCTCCATAACTGGAGATCCTGTTTACTCCATGGGCACCTGGGAGATGGAGGAGAATGGTCACATTGCACCTTCATGCCAGGGGCCTACAGACGTCACAAATGTATCTTTCACTCCGAAGGAAAGTGCTCCTGCCTTATGCTGTAAATGTAATGGCAAATCTTAGAGGTTTTTAGCTTGGAGCATCTTTTACTAACTTTCCTCTTTCCCTATAAAAGGCACAGAAGTGAATTGATTTTATATCAATTGAGTTTTTTAAATACTCCATGAACAATGTGATCTGAGACAACTTTAAATGGATGAAATATTTATTCTCAGTAAAGTGAGGCTGCAGCCTTCTTTTACCTGATATTTAAACCTCAACATTTTACTTCCTTCAACCACTTCCTTCTTTCCTAAAAGATGATAAGACATCTCATGTAACTTGTACCTGAGATATACACCTTGTTTCTATAGCTACAAGTGGACTATAGAAGCTCAGACAATAATTAACAACGTTGAATCAGGAACAGCAGTATCTCATAGAATATTCAATTATTGAATATTTTGTTAAAACCAACCAAACAAAATCTTTGAGAAACGAGGGAGTGACTAGTCTCACAGTCCTGAAAACTTTGTTCAACAGGTATCCAAATGAAAGATTTTTGGCCTTTTTTTTTTTTAAATATTCTAGAAAATGTCTTAACATTTCACTTGTGAAATATCTTGATGTTCTGGTATTTCCTTTCCTGCCCATTTATTTGAAATTGATGAAGAAAAGGAAAAAGAGAGGTGGAAGGCAAAACCAAGACAACCATAACCTTTCATTTCTCATACTACAGTTATGTGCAAAGACAACATTTCCAAGGCCCTTTTTTTTCATATAAGAAGCTTGGTCTTTTTAAGGTCCCAAATGCTTGTTACTGGAAACTGCCAGTTGAAGTACTAGAAACAGATATTTCTCTTTTCATCAGTGTAAACCCAATTATTTTAACAGTGTGTATTCTAGCCTTTTGTATTGTTTGTGCATTAAAGAAGCATGTACACACCTGCCTTAATTTTCTTGTATGATCCTTTCTAATCCTTGTCTTTATTCAAACCTCTTGCTCCACTCTCTTTTAAACCAGTTCTGTATTTCTATATTTTTAACTCATCTTGCAGTTTAAAATAGTGAGAGCTGTCTTCTGTTTTTTACCAGAGAGTGGTACACAAAGAGCTTTTATGCTGACTGTCGCTCTGCATGATGGGGAAGGAAGAGGAAACTGGGAGAGGTGAGCCAACCAAGACGCAGATTGGTGAGATGGTCCTGCTCCTGCCCTCTGCAATTCTCAGACTATTTTAGACACTGAAATTGTGACAGCTTGCTCTTGTGATAAAGATGTTAACAAGAAAAGAAAATGACATTAATTTAATCTATTCTTGCAGGTCATGCTGAAATGAGACTGTGATGATACAAAATTATAATAATAAATATGGTAGTAATTTCACAGTTCTTTACAGATACTATTCACTATCCTTTCACATGCAAATGTCCTGTCCCGTCCTTCACAACAGTGATTTTTGGTGCCATCCAGGCTCTACTTCAACATCTTCTAATAGTTGATTCCGTAATTACTTTATGTGTCAAGAACAATGTAAAATACTATTCCAGATTAACATCTCAAGATGGCTTTACTTTTATTACTCTTTCCCCTGGGCCTTCCCCTCAGGAACATTTCTGATTTAGACATTTTTTGCATTTTCAGAACCAAATTAGGTCATCAGTATTCTCAGCTCATAGTGTATTAATAATCAGTGTGCAAACCACTAAATATTGTAAATAAATAAATAAATGAAAGCTATTTTTGTATGAATAAAAGTGGTGATTTGATTTGTTGGTATTTTTAGAAGCCAGACAAACCTGATGCATTAATTCTGAAATCCTGAAAACTTCATGATCAAATGATTATTTAAACCTGAAAGGGATATAGTTGTTTAAAATTCAACATTTTTAGAAGCTCCTCACTCAGTTAAAGAAATACAACCTCTTCTAAAGAGCAATTCAAACCAGCAAGTATTAAAATTATTGAAAAAAAATTCTAATCTAAAATTTTAATTCGTCTCATTCTAAAAATGAGAATTGTGTCATCAAAGTGTCTCTCTCTTTTCCAGATGAGTTTACCTTAGAATGATTCCTACTAAGCAGTGTTTGTGACATACACTGGGAATGGATCCTCTCTGCTGAACAAAGGATGCTGAGTGGCACCTCCCAAGTAGGAGCCTTACTTTGCTCAGCAGTGAGCCCTCGTGGTGTAGCTTCAGCAGCAGCAGCATCCCCAACATGTGTTTTGTTGAGTTTACTCCTTCTGTGTAATCTGGTAGATATAGAGGGTGGAACTCAGCCTCTGCATTCTGCTTAATAGCCTCAATTACAGGTGGAAAAGCACACAGTATGTAAATCAGTACACACTAGATGCTATATAATTGCAAGGTCAGTGTGGACAGTGTTTTGCTGAAGTGCTGCTATAAGTGAATAATTTCAATGATGAAAGTGTATTTTTTCATATTTGAGAGCTAATGTAGTGAACTGTTCTTTCAGAAACATTGCTCCAATTGCACTGTAATGTTATACTGCAAAGAAACAATAAGAGCGAGATTTCCCCAACTTCAACGCTGAGCACCTGTCTCAGCAGGCAATGTGGCATGCAGCTACCTACAATTGTACTAGGATTTGAAATACAGTGCTCTTACATTTAGGATGGGATGTCATTTAGGAGAGGACACTGGAGAGGTCTGGCAGTCATAAGCACAGATAACAAGGGAGTAGTGTCTGTTCACCTGAGACACTGAAAACATTGCAGATGAGTGCTGAAACATAGCAGAGTTGGTGGGCCCTGGTCTATGTACCTCCTTCAAGAGCAAACTCTCAGGATGCTGCATGTGTTTTGAAAATATAACTATGCTTTCCTGTAACAATTAAATTGATTTCAACTATTAATATAAGCTATATGCAATCCATTCAATTTAGCTTTCATATAATATCAGGATTTATTTCAGTTTACAACTTCCACTGACTTATCAATTAGGATCTCACCTGATGTATTCAGGCAGAAATTGTCAAGATATTGAATTTAAAATGCTTTTAAACAATTTTACAGGCGATTTGCAGAAAGGTCCCCTGCTCTCCTTTGAAGCACCAATTATTCCCATAAAACAATTAAGCATCAATTTGTTCTTTCATGTAAGTGTAGAGTAGGTGATTCACTGAACAGTTGCTTACAGACTCAAACGCAGAAGTACTAATGATTTCAGCAGGATTGCTCTTTTCATCAGAGAAATACATATAATAATGAAGAACCATAGAGTCAAGAGTCATGGCACAAAACGAAAATCTGGCAAGATCCTAACAAAGGCATAAACAAAGAACATTAACTGTGTATAAACAAGTCTGTGATCATGTGGCATATTTTAGAGCAACACATGTCATTATCTGCAGTTATCTGTCCTTTTCATCATTGTGATTTATGGTGTGAAGAGTTTGAGATAATGATTTAAATTAATCTACTCTATTTTCATAGTTCCGATTTATTAAGGTATCTTGAACTACGCTTATTACTACCCAATAACTTCTGCTGAGCACCACAGTTACTCTTTTGCGTAACTTAATTTTGCTGTTCCACATAGTTTATTTCCTGTTCCACATATATTATTTCTGATTTACTACGAAATTAAAGAAAGTATCTGGGTAAAAAGAATGTTTATCTGCAAGGACCTAATTTACTACACATAAGTGCCATTAGTCATTATTACTCTCATAGCACAAAAGACTTGAGTTAGAGTTTCAAATAACACCATTTGTAACTAGATGTAGAAGGTCAGGAAAAAACACAGCTCACTGTTCAAGCCAGTGGTAGCAGGAACCATTCCTGGAGGGAAGCAGGAAATGTGACCTGATATGGTTACCTTTCTTCCTCTTCCTGCTTCCCATTTGCTTTTCACTGTAGTGCAATGACTTTTCCTTACACTTTACTGGCTGGGAGAGCAGCCGGAAACCAAGCCCCGCAGGAAGCTCTATCAGATGTGTTACGTGCACTGTAACAAAATAAATGAGGCAACATAATAAATGAAATAAAAAAATTAGCTTCAGTTATAAAAAGTCTGTGGAAAGTTTCTGCTTTTACAGGAAAAGGTGAGGGGGAATTTTTTCTTAATTTATTTTCTTAAAGTAAAGCTCACTGTTGTTTAATAGGAGAGCAAAAGTCTTGAATTTTAAAAAATAAAACCTTCTTTAATCAAAAGAGGAAAATGTGGCATAATGAAGTGCCATTACTTTCAAATTAGTTTCCTTTCTGTTTCAACTGTTGAGTTAGAAATTAGTATATTATACACTGTGATTGTAAACAAGAACTGTGACATTGAAAAACCAAAAAGCTGATTGAGCAAGGTGGTTTTTTACACTATGGCCCAAGTGGTGTAACCAGAAAACATCCTGCTGGCATCAGTATTCCCATCTGCATGCCTGCAAGATTCACACTCTTTCCAGCTCAGGGAAGGTGATGATCTCTCTTAAACCTGTGCACCATTTTTTGTGCTATTGGTATTTAAATGACCACCATTTATACAAAATAAAATTGATTTTTTGCAATCTTTTATAGATAGATAACGTGAATCAGTGGAGGACACAGAGAGACAGCTAGAAGCACCAGAAACTCTTGGTGGCCATTGAGCAGACACATGATGTTTGCATGGACACAAAATATGCACCTGTGGCTAGTACGAAATATTTAAAGTAGCCCCTTGCATGTTATTACTGCATTACAAAGAGGAATACATTTGAGCACTCATTGTATTAATGCATTTGGATGAACAAATCTTAAAAAATGTCTATGCTCTTGTTGATACCAGCCTCCTCCAGACAGAAGAAAATATTTTCTTTCAATGACGGTATTATAACAAGAGTAAAACAAATTTGCCACATAAATGAAATAATTGTAATCAAAGAGTGGAGTTAGGACACTAAGAAGATTTCAGTGAACAGGTGAATTCTGTGTATAGCATAATCAAATTGTCAATGCTGTTTAGTCTGGTTCTGCTTTTATTAATTTCCTGGATGTTCTGATTAATTTAAATCATAGTTAATTGAGTAATGAGACATTCAGGAAAGTTGAACTGGAACAAAAGTCTTCTAGAGACAATTTTCACTTGTACTTGTTAGCACAGATTGCATTAGATTCAATACATTAGTAAAAGTCTGAGCCCATCAGAAGAAAACTGGTATTTATGAATGAGTGGTGCTTAAACTATTACTTAAAGTTACTTTAAAGAGCTTGGCAGCTCCTAGTACCAAAGGCTGAAAATGCCAATGAGATTCCTTTTATACAAATTACACAAGAAATAGAAACCTAGGTTATTTCCCAAGGAGAAGTATCCAAGGGCTAGGAGAAAGAGATACCTCTTTTATAAAACACCATTCCTTGTGGACATTTGATTTGCTGATATCACTGAGTGACAGTGAGGAAAAGCTGGTAGCAAAGCAAAGTTTATTAAGTTGTCCCTGTCCATCAGTTTCTTCAAGTTCAGTGATCTTGTCTGGGGTCAGGGAATCTATTCATGTTCAATTAGGCCCAGCCCAGACTCAGGAAAAGAGCCAATTCCTGCAGGTTGGGCAGGCAGCCAGTTGTGGTGAGGAGGGCAGCAACAAATATTGCAAAATGAGACAAAGAACATCTGTTTGCACAGGATGGCCAGGCATGTGCACCCAGAAAACTACTGGTATCTGCTTGGTAATTATAAACATTAATTGTAAACTGTAGTAGTTCAGCAGGTTAAATTAACTCTGCTGGGAATAACTGTTCTTGGTCATTAATTGTGATCTTACTTCTTGTCCAGATTTTGTGGTTTTTTGCTTTTTTTTTCCCTATGGGAACTTAATCAAGCTTAAAGAATAACCATTCCAGCTATGCAGCTGCTTTTGCTTTATCTTACTTTATATTCACAGGCTGGTCTTAACAGTGTCCACTACAAAGGGGGTAGTGGGAAACAATAGATTTAACCTGAAGTTCTGATAAAAAATACCATTGAAAAAATATATAATTCTTTAAAATGGAAGCTAATGAAGCAAAAATGGACAGTCTGAATAACATTGCCCCAAATGGTAGAGGTGGACACACAATGCTAAAGTACATTATTCCACTCCACTGGATGAAGTGACTTTCAAGGACTGATTAGCTCCATGTCTGAGAGGGTTAGCCCCCTGCCTGTTATAACAAGTGCCTATGAAAGGGAGAGCTGATCTGACAACTAGCTAAGCCAGCCATGAAGTTACTTCAATACTTTCTCTGCTAACAAGTTGATTAATTCCATCATCATTCTGAAAACCCATTTTACATTGAATAAATCATTTTCTAATAAAGAGCATTTAGGAGGTGTAAAACTTTGATTTCTTCCCAATGATGCTATCAACTTTTCTGCAGATTTTACTGTTTCTGGCTCTCTGCAAGTTCTGTGTGCTGAGGATGATGTTTTTTCATGCTGACTGAAAAGTTTTGTTTTAAAAATGAAGCCTTTAATATCCTAGTGACAAAGCCACATTATGAATCTTCTGCAGTGAAGACGTATCAATTTTACTGTAAACATCAATGTCAAATGTCTCTATTATTTCTATTCTTTCTCCTCATTTTCCCCTTTGCTACTACTATTAAGCTAAATGTGACACAAACAAATAACTGCTGCCTCTGGGGCCTTGTGACAAACACATCACAAAGCACAAAGGAAAGCTCCAATAGAATGTCTTACATTTGCAATGTCACCTGATTGTCTGGACTATGTAAGAGTTTGTAGATGGCCAGTGAGGAACTAAAAATGCTCCAATTAGCTAGGGAATGTTCTCATTTATGCACTTGGAAATGCAAAGATTTGGAAATACAGAGCTTCATATTCAACGGAATTGCAATAACGCAAATTATAAACATCGCTATAAGCACTTTGGTTTTGTAGCACAGTTCCTATAGGAACATAACATTAAAAAGCAACCTGAAATCCATGAAAAAAAAATCCAAAGAAAAAGACAAACCTGTATTTTTTATAAGTCCAGAATTTCACATACATTTAAATACAAATTGCTTTTTAGGGCATGGCTATTTTGAGGAGTTGTTAGCCTAATAACTTAGAGGAAATAAAACCACACAAAATTAATATGCACCACCTCATAGAGAAAAGGGTACATCAGTAAAAATCAGCATGGTTGAAATCTCTATATTACATGTAACTGGTAAAATTATATCAATCAAATATGTCCTGGCAGTTGGGAAGTGGAGATGTTCTTAGCTTTCAGATGAAATCCCTTTGCCTGCACTAAAAGAGAAGCCCTTTAAATCACAGTACTTGTGAACCCTTGAAAAACTTCCCATGGATATTCCAGTTTTGCCACACTCCTTATTCACAAATGAGCCCATGTAATGAGGATGGAGGTTGTTTGGTGAAGAGACAAATGGCCAGTCAGGCAGGGAAAGTTCAGTTCATCTGGAATATGAGATTCCATAGGTGAAAAGGCTTTGGGTACTTATGCAAAGCCCTTCTCTTGATGGGAATGAGAGTTTCATCCCCTAGTGGGTTATTTTGGCTTTTTGCTTTTCCCCAAGCACAGAAAGCATTTTTACCTTGCCTTCCAAAGGGGCAGTAGTCAATCAGAGAGCAATTTGGATGACAGCATTGACAGCTGTTGCATATGTGGGGGAAACAAGTGGAGAAAGGAGAGATCAACTTAATAGAAACCCAAAACACTCTTCAAAGGTGTAGTCATAAAAGATGTCCTTCCTGCAGAGATAGGCCTTTTCTCATATGTGCTGTATATTTAGAAGGAGTGTGCCCCTGGACCACAGTAGTTAAATAAGTCCAAACCACTTATCAACCAGCTGGAGAGAAAGAAGTATCATGGTGGTGGGCTAATGGGAATGGGAAAAATGGAGTAAGTTCATTTTTAACTTCCTTGTTTCTGTCGTCGTCTCTACAGATCTTTGTGTTGTCTGGTTTTTAGTTTAGGAATAAATAGTTGTATTTGCTTGTATCAGCAGTGTTTTCAAGGTGATCCATTTCTACTTGTGATGTGCCTTGATTCTGTGGTCCTGAGCTAACTCTGAAGCACGTTGCTCCAAGCTGTATACTAGGCAATTGAAGACACCCTCCTTAACCTAAAAGTCAGCAGCAGTGCTACAGGGCTGGCCTTGAAGGAGCAATCTTGCCGTGACTGCAAAGAGCCAGGAGAAGGTGTCCTGACTGAAAGAGGTCATGGTATGTATTTGCGAACCCTGGGGACTGGAGATGTTCCTCTGTCGTGGTTTCACCTCTGCCTTAGTCTGCATAATAGGGTTGTAGTAACAGATTTTGCAGCACCAACAAATTTGTTTTCCTCTACCTTGTGTTCGCGAAGCCACCAATCCAATATCCCCTGGTGTGAAATTCTGAATCTATGCCATGTTTTATTTTAAAGTCCATGCAACATCACAGGGTCTGTATGCAGTAACTTCAGAACAAGGCTCATTCACTTTTTCCTCCCTTGTTTCTTTATTATCAGATAAAGTGTCCTACAGAAGGCATCACAAATCACAGCCTGGACTCAGGTCTGTCTTCTTCTTAAGGGAGTTCAAGCCCAGGTTTCTGATCTGCAGAATCATCAGTCTGTACAAAGAGTGGGGGACAGCACAAACCTTGTGTTTCTTCTGAGACATTTAACTCTGTAGGAACACTGAAAGATTTCCTGGTCTGGGGATGTAAGAACAGAGAGAAATTATGGTTCTTCAGCCCAGTGCTTGGAATGTCCACCTGCTAAAGATGGGCTTCCCAATTTTATCCTTTGTTTCAGGACTGTTTCAGGATTTTACTCAGTGTCTGTTTAATGTATCATTTTCATGCTGATGAAAACAGCGCTTGCTACTGAAGGCTTTTTTCAGTAATGCTTGCAAAAGAAACCTGCAACACCCTTCACTCTTCTTGGTGAATCAGGGCCTGTCTCATGCAGTAGGTGACTTGGCAGGTTTTGCATTGGGAATATAAAAAATTAGGCTTTCATAACTGAGATTGAAATGCACACATTTTTGACTGACAGAGTGGATAGTATTGTGAAAATTATTTCTTCTATTTAGAACATTTCAATTTGTTACTTTCCAGTGTTTTAAGATAGACATATCACTAATGCAGAGTAAAACATCGTTTGTATTAAATAAGTTAATTGTAATGCTGAATACTAAAACAGAATACACTTAGAAATGTTTCTAAAATATTAAAATTACTCTTCAAATATGGGATTTTTTCCTTCTTCTACAAAAATCTGTGTATAGGGTATTTTTAATTTTTTTTAAGGTATTTTATTTGTTCAACAATATATTGTTTTTTTAATTAAAAGTTTTACAGAATTCATGTGGAGGCATTCCATTTAGGGCTATTTTGCATTTTTAAGACCCCATATTCTTAACTAGTCTTTTTCAGGGTATGAACACACTCAGTTAAGGACATATTTTATTTTTTAAAAATCTAATTACAAATGTGTTTCATTTGTCCTATCCTGTACTTCTTAAACTAGAGGAAAGAAGCACTATCACAGTAATAGCCATGACTAGAAAAAAAGAAAATAAAAGCTGAAAGTTCTAATCAAAACTGTAATCAGAAAGATGACAAATGGTGAAGACGGTTAAATTTTCTTTGCTCCCTTGATGAATTTAATAAAGAACTAATCAAAGATCATTAGAGGGCTTTTGTGCTTGGTGTGCATTGTAACCAGACTGCAATCGGAATTTATGTTTTAGCAGTTATCTAGGGTTGAATTGGACCTTTAAATACAGAAAAGAGATATTTTTAGCATTTTTCATTGAAAATATTTATTTTAAAATGTCAAACCATTGGATGTTGCTTCTATGCTTTACACAGTAAGGCAGAGCCTGTTTCATTGCAGTTAGAAATTTTAAAATTAGTGTCAGTGTTTAGTTTAAATTTTCTAGTAATCTTTGATTATTTCTTCCTTTAATTTTGCAGAAAAATCAAAAAAGAGACATTCACTTACCAGGCAGTTATGTAAGTAATCCTTACACAGTCCTCGCTAGGACTATTGACAACCTGTAGAATTCCATAATAGCATGGAAATTCACCTTTTGTAAATCTGTAGGTTTAATTTAGCATTCTTAAATTTTAAAGTGCGCTTTTTTGACCTTATTTGCATATTCCATATTTGGCGCTGGAGTAAAAATACTTAGTAGATGCAGCAACTGAAGGTGTTGTAGTCTAAGCCATTTATTTTATTTCTTTCTGACTCTTGATATACACTGTCTTAAGTCGGATGATGAAGGGGAGATTGTACTTTTCTTTGGTTGAAATATAATTAAAAGGATGCCTGAATATGCTGGCAGAATGTGTACACTTCAAATTCCTAATTTATAGGTAGCAGGAGTAAGGATATGAAAAAATTGTTCAGGCTCTTTTTAAAGTAACTCTTTGGAGGGTCTAGTTAGTTGCTGATCTGTAGCTACCTGGCTGGTTATCCCAGGCTAGAGGACCTGACTATTGATTTCATTTCCACTCACCCTTTTTTGTCACCTGGGCAGTTCCTGAATCACTAGTTAGAAAGGGCTTAGAGTGGTGTGCTTATAATACCTGACTGCAACATCTGATCTATTTGTCTGCTGCAGAATAGTTTTACTCTTGCTATTGCTATACCATTTAGAGGGAGTTCTTGCAGTAATGTGCAAATATTAATTAAAGAATGAAGATTTGTGGATTTGGTGTTACAGAGTGATGTGGGATCTAAAGTGGCCTAATATGACACTTCGTAATTTCTGTGGGAACAACATAGATATTTGAAGTAAAATTATTAAGACTGATGGACACATGAAGATTTATTAGGGCACTCTGGTAAGAAACAGCAGAAGGCGATAACAAAAGAGATAACCATATTCACTCCAATGGAATTTACGTGAAGTCTAGGCATTATATATCACCACACTAGAAATCCTTATTCTTGTTACTAAATGGGGTGCTACAGCTTGAATTTTGGGGTTAGGTTTTGGTTTTGTTTGTTTGGGGTTTTTTTATATTGGTGTTTTGTTGTTGTTTGTTTGGGGGGATTGAATCAGGATGTAAGAATATCTGTATGTGAAAGAATAATTTAAAAAACCCATTGGTTTGCTATCCACCCAAAAACAAACAAAAAAAGGGCTACTTTAAGTCTTAGCCAACTCCATTGAAAGGAATAGGAGACTCCCCTCAAGAGCAGTTATGTGCACAAGATTCTTAAGGTATTTGTTATGACATGGTTATAAAAATTTTGGAGTTACATGCAATGTGACCTATATATATATATAAATGTAAAAACAGATCAGCTGTTCAGGTGCTCAGGAAGAAATTATATTATCCCCCAATACAGAATACACATGCACCTGTATCCTATTGCTTGAATGTGCAGTGTCCAAAAGTATGCACAGACTTGTCAGTAGAAAAACTGTTAGAGGAAAATGGGATATTTGCCTCCAAAATACATACATGATAGTTTTAGGAATAACTCTGTCTAAGACTAGTAAGATGTAAGATCACGATCAGATGTCAAAGTTAGCTTTGGCTTGATTCCATATTTTTGAGAAATTGAAAGTGAGAGAAAGCTTGGCCTCTGTAAATTAGCATGGGATGTAAATTACTACCTGTGTAATGAACAGGTCAATAATTTCAAAGCTAATGTAACTCAACCACATCATCAAATCTACAGACATTGGATAATGTCAGATAATGGTGAAATCCTAGCCGAAACTTTCTGGCCTTCAATCTGCATAAACTGTAGTCGTCTGCCAAGCAATAAATCATTTCAGTCTTTTTAACATTGAAAGAGCAGATTTTCAAGAATCACAGACTTATCTTATTTGGATGTGAAGGTCCACTCAAGTACAGGGTTAACCCCTGGCCCTTCAGCCACAGATGGAGAAATGCTTTCACCCATTCTCCCTCCTTTGCTTCCCACTGGGAGCTTAGTCTGTGCAGGGTGCAGACCAAGGAGTGATCCGTGCCATGAGCAGTGCTTGAATTTCTTCTTGGAGTGATCTGTGGGGTTGTGCTGCAGAGGGGTCCATGAACAAGTGAGGGCAGCTGCACGGTGGTTACTTGGGGGCACAGGAGGGACACAGGGAGTGGGGTTGCACTCAATACAGACACGGTGTTCATGTACCACCAACTATCTCACTTGTACTCATCATCTACAGATGTTTTAACTATTTTTTGTGGTCTGTGGTGTTGAACATATGTGTGAACTGCTCTATAACTCTAAGCTTTGCCATCCTATCTTAAATGTTGTGGGATAAGCTAAAAAAGAGGTTTTTCATTCCAAATCTGGGAATATTGACAATGGGAAAATAATGCCAGGAAAACTATGGTTTGGGTGGTTTCTAGAAACATTATGAATTTCACTACTCAAGTACCAGCATTTTTCCAACCGTGCTCTTAAAAAATAGAATCATAGAATCATTTAGGTTGGAAAAGACTTTTAAAACCATTGAGTCCAACTATTAACATGGCACTGCCAAGTCCACCACTAAACCATGTCTCTAAGTGCCACATCTACACATCTTTCAAATACCTCCAGGGATGGCAACTAAACCATTTCCCTGGGCAGCCTGTTCCAAAGCTTGACAACTCTTTTGATGAAGAAATTTTTACTAATATCCAACCTAAACCTCCCCTGTCACAGCTTGAGGCCATTTCCTCTTTCAGTCACTTGTTACTTCGGAGAAGAGACCAACCTCCACCTTGCTTAAACCTGCTTTCAGAGAGCAGTAAAGTCTCTTTGTAGAGAGCAGTAAAGTCCCCTGAGTCTCCTTCAGGCTAAACAACTCCAACTCCTTCAGCTGCTCCTCGTAGACATGTGATCCACACTCTTCACTGGCTCTGTTGCCCTTCTCTGGACACACTCCAGCACCTCAATGTCTTCTTTGTAGTGGGTGGCCCAAAACTGAGCATAGCATTCAAGATGCCACCGCTACTGAGTACAGAGTGGATGATCACTTCCCTAGTCCTGTGGGCCACAGGACTTCTAATACAAGCCAAGATGCCACTGGTCTTCTTGGCCACCTGGACACACTGCTGGTTCACGTTCAGCCAGCTGTCAATCATCACTACCAGGTCCTTTTCCACTAGACAGCTTTCCAACCACTTTGTCCCAAGACTGTAGTCCTGCCTGGGGTTCTTGTGACCCAAGGGCAAGACCCAGCACTTCGACTTTTGAACCTCATGCAATTGGCCTCAGTCCACGGATCCAGCCTGTCCATATACCTCTGCAGAGCCTTCCTGCTCTCCAGCAGATCAATACTCCCACCCACTTGGTATCATCTGCAAACTGACAGAGGGTGCACTTAATCCTCTTGTCCAGGTCTTTGATAAAGATACTAAACAGGACTGGCCCCAGTGCTGAGCCTTGGGGAACACCACTACTGACTAGTCATCAGCTGGATTTATCTCCCTTCACCACCACTCTCTGGGCCTGGCCAGTTTTTTACCCAGTGAATAGTGTACTCATCCAAGCCATGAGCAGCCAGTTTCTCCCAGAGAATATTATGGGAAACGGTGTCAAATGTTTTACTGTTTCAGGTCAAATGTTTCAGGTTCACACATGCACAGTCTTCCCCTCCTACACTAAATGGATCACCCTGTCATAGAAGGAAATTAGTTTAGTCAAACAGGACCTGCCTTTCATCAACCCACGCTGGCTGATCCTGACTCCTTGGTTGCCCTGTATGTGCCATATGATGGCACTCAAGATAATCTGATCTGTGACCTTCCCTGGCACTGATGTCAGGCTGACAGGCCTGTAGTTGTCTAAATCCTCCTTCTGACCCATTTTTGTAGGTAGATGTCACATTTGCCAACTTCCAGTCTTCTGGAACCTCTCCAGTTAACCAGGACTGCTAGTAAATGGTGGAAGGTGGCTCAGTGAACACTTCCACCAGATCCTTTGGTGCCCTTGGACGGATCCCATCTGCCCCCGTAAACATGTGAGGGGTGGCTGAGGATAAGACTGAGGTACTTAATGCCTTCTTTGCCTCAGTTTCTTTTTTAGTAAGTCCAGTTTTTCTCTAGGTACCCACCCTCCTGAGCTTTAGCCTTCCTAATTTTCTCACTGTATAACCTCACATCTTTGTAGTCCTTCTGAGTTTCTCACCGCTTCTTCCCGTGGTCATAAACTAACTCTCTGTTTTTTTCCTGAGTTTCACTCAGAGCTCTGTTCAGCCAGGCTGGTCTTCTTCCCCACCAGCTCATCTTTCAGCTCATGGGGACAACCTACTTCTGTGCCTTTCAGATTTCCTTCTTGAAGAATATCCAGCCTTCCTGGACCCCTTTGCCTTACAGGACTGTCTCCCAGGGGACTCTGTCAACCAGGCCCCTAAACACCCCAAAGTCCTCCCTCCAGAATTCCAAGGTGTCGGTTCCTGTGACACCACTCCTTACTTCTTTGAGAATCAAAAATTCTTCAGGATCACTGTATGCAGGATGGCTTCCAAGCATCACACCACCGACAAGTCCTACTCTGCTGGCAAGCAACAGGTCTAGCATGGCACCTTCCCTAGTTGACTCCCTCACCAGCTGTGTCAGGAAGTTATTTTCCACACACTCCAGGAACTCTGTAGACTGCTTCCTTTTGTTGTGTTGTATTTCCAGCAGACATATGGTAAATTGAGTAATAGAATCATAGAATGGTTTGGTTTGAAAGGGGACCATATAGATCACAGAATATGCCAAGTTGGAAGGGACCCCCAAGGATCACTGAGTCCAACTCTTAGCCCTGCACAGGACCATCCCCAAGAGTCACACCATGTGCTCGAGAGTGTTGTCCAAACACTCCTTGAACTGTCAGACTTGGTGCTGTGATCACTTCCCTGGGGTGCCTGTTCCAGTGCCAAATCACCCTCTGAGTGAAGAACCTCTTTCTAATATCCAACCTGAACCTCCCTTGACACAACTTCAGGCCATTCCCTAAGGTGAGGTCATCTAGTTCTCCCCCCTTGACATGGGCAAGAACCTCTTCAACTAGACCAGGTTGCTCAGAGCCCCATCCAACCTGGCCTTGTACATCTCCAGGGATGGGACATCCACAATTTCTCTGACAACCAGTCCCAGTGCCTCACCACCTCACAGTAAAGAACTTTTTCCTAATATCTGATCTAAACCTACTCTCTTTCAACTTGAACCCATTCCCTTTGTTCTGTCCCTGTATGCTTATGTAAATAGTCTTGCTCCTTCTTTCCTGTAAGTTCCCTTCGGGTACTGGAAGGCTGCAATTTGGTCACCCTGAAGCCTTCTTTTTCCCAGGCTGAACAATCCCAATTCTCTCAGTCTTTCCTCAAAGGAGAGGTGCTTCATTCCTCTGATGAACTTGGTAGTCCTCCTCTGGACTTGCTCCAACAGGCCAATGCTCTATCTGGGTTGGGCACCCCAAGATCTCATTGGGTCCCATAGACTTGTGCACATTCAGCTTCCCCAGGTGGTCATGAACCTGATTTTCACTCCCTTCAATGGGAGGGACTTTGCTCTTCCAATCCCCATTCTGCTCCCCATCAACTCAAGGGGTGTGAGAAGAGAGATTGTCATGGAAGACTGAGGCAAAATATTGTTAAGGACCTCAGCCTTGTTCTCATTTGTTATCTCTTCACCAGCACTGTTTATCAGAGAGGATACACCTTCTTTGATCTTCCTGTTCTGATTAATGTACCTGTAGAAGCTCTTCCTGTTATTCTTTGTGTCCCTTGCCAGTTTCAGTTCCATGAAGTCCCCCACATGAGTTGTTCCATCCACTTACAGAAGATTTTGTTTCTCTCTTCGCCCTAGCTGGGTGGTCTCTAACAGACCCCCACCAAGAGAGTTCTAGTATGGAGATGATCATATTCTTATTGAAAGTACTCAGCTTGGTATGTCATCATCTGTGCCTGTTTGCAAATTATTGAATGACTGTACTCACTGCATACTACAGAGTAGGTTTTAGGGAGACAGTATCTTTTAGGTGTTCTTTCCCATGTAGAAAGAACACTGAACCAGAGACCATGTTTTTTTGTCATTTATAGCCCATGAATCTAGAAGACATGGAGTTAAGCAGTTATCATGTGTGGGCAGTTGCATCATGCTCCTGAGTCCTGTAATGTGCCAAGTGAAAAGAAGGTCTGTGATGAGGATGGGCCAGGTTGTTGCAGCAGGACCTACAACATGAAATCCTGCCTGCATAGAACAGAACTGCTGTAGGGCTCCTCTGAATGACTTCTAGATGGAATCTGAGCATATTCCCAAGAAAGCACAGTCAAATTTGGTCTTATAATTCCCAGAGAGCCACCCCAATCTCCTTTCATTGACTAATTAGCATCATTATGGAAGAACCATACATGGTTGAAGTTTGAATTTGCCTTGGTCCAACTTCCAGTGGTTGGAGGTTGTCGTACCTTTCCTTGACAGACTGCAGAGGTCTTTATTGCATTTTTTATTCCTATGCAGACACTTGTAGACAGTGATGAAGGTACCCCTTAATATCTACACTCTGTAGTTAGCTAAATGTCATTCGGATAGGGTTCAGAGAAGGAAAAAGAGGGAATTCCTAAGTTTTTAAACCCTGGGAGATGTGCAGCATATTTAGTCTTTTGCTCTAGAACATATTCACCATTGCATATTTATGAAAACCTTTTATTTAAGTTCCAGGTCTTGTGTACATTGCTTTTCAGTTTGACTAGAAAATCCAATAAGTGATAGACCCTTGTCTATTACTCACTTCTATTTTATTGCAAGATTTTATAACTGCACCTCAATGTACAGACACTGTGGAGGCCAAGAACTGAATACATCTTGAATTTGAGATGTTAATGAGTTGATTTTATTTTCTTTTTTATAAAGCTGTCATTACTTTAAACCTATTTTGTCTCCTTTTCTCTTCAAGAGGAGCAAAGGACATTTCAACTCTCCCTAAGAAATCAAGGGCTTCCAAAGGAAACAAAGAGATGGACCATGTAAAATAAACATCCTCACCTTGCAGCAGCAGGAGGGGCTCAGTGTGTTTCTGTGTGGGGTTGTGCCTTCCTGAATCATGTGCATTGCTCCTGCAGCAGTGCTGGCACCACTCATGTTCCCAGATCTGTGCAGAGGCTGTGCAGAGGGGATAGGAGCTGATGGCCAAGGAGGGGGAAAGCCTCTCCCTGCAGCAGTGTAAAGAACAAAACTATTGCCTTGGATCTGCACTCAATATCAGGTTTGCTTTTGATGTGTTGAAGATGGAGGCTGCATGCTGCTTTCAGCTCAGGCTGCTGTGTGAAACCTGTCTTCTCAGCAGGGAGACAAGACCCTGGTTGTGGAAAACATCTCCATCTCTGTTGTGGTTCCTGCATTGTTGTATGAGATCCCTATGCCATTCCCAATGTTATATAAGGACTTTCTCTTCCTTCAGTGAGATATGGAAAATAGTCCTATAGCAAAAACAGTACAATGTCATGCCTGATTGTTACAGTGCTTTCCATCTGGAAATCTCAATGTGCCTTACCAGGGTCACCTTCACAGGTTAAACCTTGATGTAACTGGCAGCAAAACCCAGTCCTGCCTTATTGTTAGTTTTATGACTGATGACGTTTATTTAATTTCTCATTGATCATTGACCTGGGATTGTATTGCAGTGCAGTAAGTATGAACATAGCTATTTATGGATATAGCAGTAAAGCATTTATACTTAGTATTTCTTTCCAATCACCACTATATTTTTAATTAGAGCAAATAATTCAAGATAAAATATATTAGGAGAAAAAAAAAAGTAGAGCGAGTTTTCTTGGCCTGTGTCATTACATCTAGGCAAAATAACCCAGGACTGGAGAGAAAAGTCTGTGTTCAGATTTTCCTCAAATCACAGAGAAAATGAAAAGGTGTGAGACAAGTGAGAGGCAGTGGGTGTAGTGTTGTAGATTTCTGCCTAGGCTTGGGAAACTGCTACTGCAGAAGATACATCTATGTTGGAGTTGAAGGTGCAATGGCAGCAGGAGCTCAAACATAGACATCTGCAGGCGTTACTGCTCAAATTGCAAGGATCTGAGGTATACTCTGGTTCCTGGACTGCATACCCATGATGTTTTCATTGCCAGAGCTAACTGTGTGCTGGAATCTGTGTGTTTCTGGACACTACAGCACTCCTTTCATGTTGCTCACAGACATGCACGCGCATATGCACACACACATACACACATATATAGGTAGAGCTTGGATTCACTGACCCCTGCCTGCAGCCAGTGCTCTTCGGTTTTGCCACAGCATTGCACAGACATGCTAAGAAGTCATACCTCTGCTGCCTGTTATACCCAGGCTGACCTTACTATGCAAAACCAGTTATCTATACAATATGGAAGACATTGTTTAAAACTACCGTTGTATTAAAAATCATCATAGAACTCATTCAGGCATGTGTTTACACTGAAGTCAGTTGTGTGTTTGGTACTCTGTTGTCTTGCATCATTTGTAACAGCAGAATTAGTGCAAGATGCTACTTTTAAATTTTGTTTTGTTGTTTTTTTTCTTTTTAATACACATCTACATGGAGAGGTGCCTTTCTCTCACAGTTCCTCTCCAGTCTGTGGGCCTTCTGGTACTACACAGCAGTAAATAAGTGTCTGTTGTTCAGATATTATTCACCTTTCCCTTTTGTTCTAGACAATTTTGTTGAGACAGTGTGAGAAAACAACTCAAGAGATAGGGTTATAATGTTCGTTTCTAAGAGCCATAGTTAAGTGTTACATTGTACTTCTGACTAGTTGTCTTCTATTGCATAATAAAAGTGAAGAAGCCAAGTACTTTGTTGTATGAGTAGAAAATACTTGTGCCCACAATTTAACCTGTCAAACAATATATAGGAATTAAAGCATAATACATGGAGTTTTTCAAATTATTGAAGACATTATAGTACAATTGCAGTACTTCGTAGTACTTCCTATGGTTCTGCAGTCCTAGCTAGCTGGTTGCTAAATAGATCTTACTGCTTTTATTTGCTTAACTGACTTTTCATTACACAACAATTTGTAGCAGCATAGCAGGCTAAGCCTGTTCATAAATTAGGCAATATAACTTTTATGTTATACTTTTATGCTTTCATGTGTTAAAAATTACTTTAATTGAGCAGACATTATTAGTGAGCATCTTATGGCCACTGAAGGCATTTTTTCTTACTTGTCTACTTAAATATCTTGGTTAAACTATGTAGAGAACATTACATCCCAGCCCTCTGCATAAAATCTGAGGAAATAATTAAGGAATCAAATGAAAACACAAAGTCATGGCTGTTTTTAATATAAAATATTTTCTCATTTACAAGTCTTCATGAAAAAATAGAAAGTATTTTTTGAGCTTCTATCCTGTCGGTGCATCAGGTACAACTTTAACACAACTCATCACATTAATTTGCTATTTACCATTTAAACCATGACAAAAGTATCTTAAAACTTCTTTTGTGCTCTTATCATTTTTTAAGGAGTACATTTACACACAAATTGCTTGGTATCTCTGTATCGAGGCTTTGATCTCTGGCACTATCAATTGTTGGCTCAGGTACAAGAGACTGTAAAATATACAAAGCTGCCTGCCCTAGACTCCAGTTGAAGTCAAAAAAGAGTCTGTTTATACACAGACCCTCATTAGCTAAGTCAGTCAATATTTACATTACAAATATAATGCGTTCTTTATGTTAGATAAATTATTTAATTCAACTTCTATGAAACTTCCTTTCAAGAAACTAACATTTACAAATAAATAACTTTTTAGTTCCTCAAATATAATAGTAGGCTAAATGTGATCTTTCTCTTCCTTTCTTTTGTATGCCTACTACTTGGTCAGCTAGAGAAAACATTAAGGAGTATTTTAGAAATGATAATAAAAGCCATTTATGATGTGTTGCCATAGAGTGTAGTTTTTTGAAAATGTCGTTAGACTGGGCAACCAGCTTTTGTGTCATGTTACAGGTATTTTCCAAGTTTGCTGGTAATGCTATATGCTGTAGTCTTAGTATAGCATCATCCAAGAATTAAGGTTCAAGCTTACAGGACTTGGCAGTAACTAGCATTACCAGCATGTCATGCTGATAGAAATGCATATTAATACATTAGATGACATATGCCTATCGGTGACTTGTTTCTTGATTAATGCTTTCCAACAAATTAGGGCTAGAAGCAACAATGCCTTTCTCCACTTGTGCCTCACTTTATGTAAGGACTTCTTCTTGATCTCCACAGAGCTCTGTTTCTTATTATTTTAGTACTTGAAATGACGCATAAATTTTGTGATTGCAAATGATGATGACAATAAACAAGGCAGTGGCAGCATGTCTCAGAAAGAACCGAGAATGAACTGGAAAGGATTTCTGATTTTATGTGTATACAAGAAAGTATAGATATGTGTGTTCATGTGTTTCCAAACACAGAGGGCGTTAAATCCTGAGATCTAGTTAGGTTTCCAACATTCCAACACAAAGTAGTGTGGGTTTGAGGGTTGGTTTTATTGTGGGTGTGTGTGTGTTAAGGTAAATTCAGACTGCTTTCAGCATGTGACTTAGAAGCTTTCTTTTTTTCCCTTTTGTGTACGCACATAAAGAAAATATTTTCCTGATATTAAGTATTTCTAGCAATTTTTTATATAGTCCTGTCATCCTTGTAACACTTCTGTGGTGAATTATGTTAGTGACATTTTTGTGTAGGAGTTTCAAGATGTTTCAGAGATGTAAGAATGCAAGTGACATTATTTGCAGATGTCACCTCTGACAGTTCTAGAATTTTTATGTGTTTCTTCAGTGGCTCTAGTAATGACTGTTATCTTCAGCATTATTATATCCAATACTTGATTGTATACAACCATTATATCCTTAGTGAAAGTCCTTAGTACTATGACACTAAAACTATGTATGTCCTAAAGGGATAAATAACGAGTGTGCTGTATGGGGAATACAGACATAGGTTAGGTATCCCAATGCAAACAGGCATACTCTGCAGAGAAGAATAGAACACACAGCAGTATTTTCCATTTTGTGCTCCTTAAAAAAGGGGGAAAAAAATGTTAGTCTTGCCTCATCCTGAATATTGTTTGTGGATATTCCTAGAAATTCCACCAGTGCCAGTGATTTATTGACACTTGAGACATTTATGACCCACCTACTTTTTATTTTCTTTTGCAATTCATCCACTTACTGAAATAGAAGCCCAGGAGTGAAGCATAAAATTAAATGTATGCAGGTGAGTTTTTAGAAGAAGGGATGTGACCAAAAGAGCATAGTCCAATTGACTCAGCTTGCACCTAAGATATCTGAGGCCCTGGGGCAAACCTCCCTCACAAAGGTTTGCTGGTTCCTAGCAAGCTGCATGGGCCACTCATGTCACCTGCAATCACAATGAGTCCTAATGTCTTGGTTATACCCTGGTCCTTCAGAGGGTCCTGTCTCTGTCCGGGTCCCCCCTTCACCAGCCTGATGTCACCTCTCACAGAGCCCAGATGCAGCAGGAAATGCACTGCTGTGGTTAAAGGCTCTGCTCCCTACTCAGCTTGGAAGGGTGAAATCAGGTTGGGTGAAAGAAGTTTGGGAGACCAAATGAAACAGGATGAGCTATAAAATCTTGTGTATAGTGATGGAAAAAGAGGGAAGGGGAGAGGGAGGAAGGGATAGGGAAAAGGAGGATTATTTTGAGGCTGGCTGTAAATCTGCAATGATTTTGCGATACCTCCTATCAAAATTGTTGTTTGAATAAAGGTGACAAATTTCATTTTGATGTGAGTGATTACCCTTCTCTCTAGAGCACAGATCACAAAACCATGAGCATCTTATCCCCTTACTGCATCATGCCTGGGCAGAGGTCCTTTTCANCCCCCCACTTTCTTTGTTTTCTTTGTGGATACCTAGTGCCAATATTTGATTTCTGTCCAGCCTCAGTGTCGAGTGAGCCTCACAGAGGCTGAGTGCGGGAAGCCTGAGCCAGAACAGGATACTAAACGGGGACATACCTCTCCTCCACTTGAGAGGTCGGAGTGGTGGAGCTGACTCATACCTTGTAGCCAGCAGGCTCCTGAGGGCTGCAGATACTGTGGAGCCTATGTACTTGATTTTAAAGTGGGAGAGAGCTGAAAGATCCTCTCTTCACACAGCATTTCCTTCTTGAAGTGGTATTACTGTTGGCTCTAAAGAAAGCATGTTCTCATAGTAAAGATTACACTAAACCCTACTATGTATTATTTATAGAGTAGCTCCCAGGGAATATTTCCTAATTTGAAGAAAAAATCTTGTGGATTTTTGATGGCCAAAAGATTTTCTTATTTGACCACTCATTTTCTACTCTTATTTGACTACTGTGAAATGATTTCCTATTATTAGCATAAAAGCAATCTTTAGTGCTATTGCTCTGTCTGCCTAAAAATATGAAAGTACAGGTTTAAGGTGTCTTATGAAGGAAAACAAAATCATCCATTAAGATCTTTACCTTAATGATCCTGTGGGATTCAGACCGGTGGTCTTCAATGAAATGTAATAATGTTCTTTAAATTTCATTTATGTGAAAAAATGTCATTATATTTCATGCATTACAATTGATTGGAAGCTGGGAGGTTTGGGTTATTTCTCACTACCCCTATGTTCTGCATACCATCTGTGAAAGCTCAGGAGCATACTTTTAAGTTGTGTGGATACTATATCAGAGAATCTCCCCATGGTACCAATTAATCTCATAAAATGTTAGTGTAATCCCTTCACAAACATGTAAGTGCAGTGGCACTATGGGTCTGGCAAATAATAAACAATATATATCTTACCCTGGGCTTTCCTTCATGTAATTCTTAGCAATAATTTAGTCCTTGTCTTCCAATCTGAAGGATTTAAATGGAATGACCTTAATTCTAGTTTTGTTTGCTCTCTATCTACTAAGCAGCTGCAGTGAAGATGAAGACAAACAGTAGATTAACAGTGGTACCTTTTGTAGGGCTGATTAGTCTTAAAATATTCTCAGTGAAAATAAAAAAGCATAAAATGAGATCTGAGAGGTTTTTACTCTTTTCATTGAAACTGCTGCATTTCTTTCAGTAAGACACAGATGCTGACTTTTCAATGAAGTATTTTCTTGGAGAGAGGTTGTTTTTGCCAGCACAGCCTGTATAATGTTTCAAAAAGGCAAGGTATATACTTCTAAAATAATTTTACCTTATTGATTTTTCTGGTTCAGATGAGAACTTTGTATAGAGTTAATTTAAAATATTTACTCATATTTCATATTATCCAATTTTTTGTGTGTGTTTTTTATATAATCAGCTGTTAAAACCAACACTAGCATTGATATGGATGATAACTATAATGGATGTAAGCTGACATTCCTGCAATTTAAAAACACTTTGGAGAAATATATTTTTAATAGGTACAAAGCATGTAGGAGAGAAGTGGCTCAAGACAATGGGTGAACAGCGTGGTTTATGGCATGGCTTAACAGCACCTGACAACACCCTGCAAATTTTATGACTGGATGTGGGAAACAGGTTATCCATCAGTCAACAAGGCAAAATGTACTTACTTGAGCTGGTGTCAGTTAAAGTCACTGCCTGATAAAAGGGTAAAGTAATACCTTGAATGGGATTTCTTGTATTACACCTATCTCCCCCAAAAGGTTACCTTGTCGGCAGCACATAGTCTGTTCCCTTTACTCCTTACCAAAGTGGATGGGAGAGCAAGCCTGCTGATTTAGCCAGCTTGCTAAATCACCCACATCCCCTTCCCGAAAGCATCTAGGCATTCCTTAGATGTCTGCTATCGAAATCCTGACCCAGGCTGACCCTGCTTATCAAGCGCTTGTTGTTCTTTCAAAGATTTGAAAGGATTACAGCAGATTAGCTAACACTGTTCTTTTCTCTATATTGTTCTGTGTGACAGTCAGTTCTATAACAAAAATAAAATAGAAAATTTGAAGCAAATTTTAAGAGTGAGCATACTGCTAATATGCTGAAACTGTACCAAATTCACATTTTGGTACAGCTGAATTAAATTTTGCATTTTTGTAATCTGTGTTTATCAACAGCTAACTAATTTCCCCCCCCCATTTTTTCTGGATCTGGTTTAGTTGTAATGAAATTCACCTCATATCTAGTAAAATTCCAACCTGTGAGAAGACATTTGCCCATCTGATGTAAAATATATGTTTGTGTTCTATATAAAACAAGCATAAATACAATTTTCATGTAGTTCTCATGCCTATTTTGATTTTTAAAACATATAAATGTTCAGGTATTAGTACATTGAACAGTAGCCACAAGTTATTGTGCATTAAAAAAATGGGTTCCCAAGAAGAACTTCAGTTTTGAACTGTAACTGAAATCACATGAGTGTGCTCCACACTAAATTTCTTTGGCAGGAAAGAGAGTGGGGAAAAGAGATAGAGTAAAATGGAGGCAGAAATGAAGAAAGTAGCTGCTGCAAAGCTAGGCCAAAGGCATCAACAAAAAGAAACTTTAAGGGAAAGCCAAGTTCCCAAGCAAGTCACAAACCTCAACTACTAAGATAGCAATAATGTTGAGTTTAAAAGAAGAAAACCAGTTTGGACAGTAAATTCAAAACATATCTCTCCAATGAGAACTGAAGGACTGAGGTCCTGGAGCTGCATGTAGACAACAATAGAACAATATGACACCAGTTCCATTTTCAAAAACTAATAAATTGTTCCTTTAATTTCTATCTCATCTTTGGTTTTGATTCACTGGTATGTCTCTTAATTTATCATGAATGTTTATCATCCTGAAAAGTTTAATGTATTTTTTTCTCGTATCTGTAATTTTCTTGAGGTCAAGTTGGAAAACAGGAAGCACTCAAACACAAAATTCAATGTCACATGCTGAGCCTTGTTTGAATGTGCCTTTGAGGTGAGCAGGCTTTGATGGCTACCAGACCCCCTGCCTGCAGAGCAAGAGTGGTTCCCCAGTCAATGCACAGCCCATGCTGGTCAACCCATCCTTCCAGCCAGATGGGTACATCCTGGCTCAGCCATGCCCCTTCCTATGGGCTTGATATCTCCCTGACCTGCAGATTTGGCCTTATGGGAGGCCATGGGCTAATGACTCAGAGTTTAGTCCTGCATCTCAATATTGCACAAATGGTTGTAATGAACTCTTGCTCTTTGGTATGACAAACTCTCTACTGATTTTTATTTTTTTTTCTATTATAAAAAAATCTCCTTTGAACTTTATTTTCATCTCTCCAGTCAAAGAGAGCAAGACATGCTCTGGACAACTGGGAAGTGGTTTTCATTTTCGCTGTCTTCAATGCCATTGGTCACTATGATGTTTATGCAAGGCACAGGGCCATGTAGGACTAGGGGCTCATGATGCTGTGTATCTTCTGGTTGTATTACGAGATTTTAGAAATTTGAGAAATTCTGGAATGGGAGTAACTTCTATTCAGAAGCTGAAATGTGGGTCTGAGAGTTAAAGTGTTGTCAGTATGGCCTGAAATCACCTTTTGGGCTTGAGCAGTTGCAAGGGAGCCAATGGTTAACCACCAGTCTGAATAGGTGGGACAAATCACACATCATTTTTTGTGCCCTTCAAGTTAAAGAGAAGTGAGACAACCCTGGCCTGGAAACTGCACAGCCACAGTAGCTATGTCCCTGTGCTCAGACTTAAAAAGCTCTGCTGAGTTACAGAAAAACAGAAGATTTGGCAGTTCTGTCATTTCCCTTGACCTCTGTCTGGAGCAAGTTGCTTTTCTTTCTCTCTGTCACTCGTGACTGTTAGGTACGGAGAACAAACACTTCTTTTCTTTTTGTTGCCAAGTTATTAATTGATGTTCAGGAGAGGATGGGAGGAAAGAAGCTTTGTCTGGCTCTGAAAAGCACCAGATGTGCTTTTTTGAATTGAGGAGAGGAATTAATTAAAATGAGGTAATAATATTAATCTGTAAACTGCAGTTAAGATTATCTGTAACAGGAGGGGGAGCTCTCAGCGCATCAGGCAAGGGAAAGGGGGTTGGTGGGGAGCTCAGCCCTACCAAACTACAGAAGTGCTGGGGACCCTCCTGCGATGCAGCAGGAATGGGGGAGGGATATCTTGTCACCCCTTTCACCGAAATACCTGCGTGATTCTGCTGGGCTGCTGCTTCACTCAACCCGAAAACAAGCAGGAATGAATATTAAGTGATGAATGTGGGTGGAAACGCTGACGGGAAGAATGAAGTGCAAATTAAGAAGCGCTGGGATTCTTCTTAAAGTGTGTCTGTTTTGATTGCTTTTTCTGTAGATTTTTGCTATGTATTATATTGTTTAACAGAGCAAAAGAAAAACAGAATACATGTTTACTGTGTACTAAGCTGTAAGTACCTTTTTCAGACATCAGTAATCATCCTTTCCAGCTGAGAAGGCAATACACTTGCAATAGAGCTCTCCAAAAAACAGCAATTGTCCTATATTAGTATTTATGAAGCTATCCCTTATGGAAAAGCTGTTCTGAATTTAATAAGGCTAAAATAACCTGGGCTATATAGTAATTTCACAGAATTAAAAGAGAATTAGGAATTTAGCAGGAACTATATCTCTGCCATAGATGAGGCTGGCATTAGCTGACACGAGGCTGTGTACAGACCAGCCTCTGCTGTGTGACTAAATAATACGTGTGCACGTATGTAAGCGTGATAAATCCTCTTTTACTACCCACTCTCAGTGGTGTTTGTACGCACTTTCCCAGATTTGCTGGGCATATGTCCAGAGCACCTCAGCGCAGAGGAGTGCGGAAAGGCAGGATTGCTGCTGTTTTCAGTGAGTGCCTGTGAAACACAGGGCCAGATGGAGTCCAAGGCAAACTCAGTAGGAGAGTCACTGTTCCTCAATGTTCCGGGCAAATTGTATGAAGGCTACCAATTTCTCCAGCTTTTAAAAGTAATGACAAGGGATTTGGGAAGATTAATACCCATGAAAAGTCATTGGGGCACCGATGCCCATGTAATTTTATTATTTTGAAATCCCTACTCTCAAGTTTTAAAAGCACACAAACTTCATGATACAGCAATTTTTTTTCCCCAAAGGACAAACTATTTTTCTCTTCTTAAAAAGTTTAATATTCATGTAAATTTTTTTCATCTTCACCTCAACTGTTTTGGCATTAGTCAAAAAGCTGCTCCTTGAATTATGCATTTGTATAGAGTTCCCTTCAAGGAAATCTGCATCTCCTACCATCTCCTTTTAAATTTCTAGTCTGACACGTGGGGAAGCCGAGCACTCGAGAGGCAAAAACTTCTTTCAGTTTTTGTGTCTCCCACCAGCAATCCCCAGTGCAGGAGGCACATGGGGTATGGGATGGTCCCAGTCTGCTGGGCTCAAGAAACAGTCCAGACAAAAGCTCTCACTAAATAAGGGAGCAAATGGAAAACGTCATTCTCATTTTACAGACTTAAAGTGGGAAAATATATGTCGATATGTATTACAACCCAAATTGAGCCACTCTGTGCACTTTCTCAGTTGCCTTGTGCCAGCAGTTGTAAACCTCTCCCCGTTCCAGGTGTGTGAGACACTGGGCAGCTGAAAGCCACAGCATGCAAACCTCAGTGGCATCCACATCTGGTTGAGTGCAGGTTCTGGCCTTGCCAGCTTTACAGGTAAGTTGGGTTACCTGTAATACTCATTTTCACTTGCCTTCTTTAAGGCTCTTGAGTTTTATTGGTAAAATATTGCTGTTTTGCCTGCAAATTCTTGGTACTTTGGTGACATCCAGTGACAGGTTCTTCTGAAAGGTGCTTTTTCTCCCTGGAATGATGGGACAGAAATTCTGGTATCCTGCTAGTTTCCCTTAATGGGATCAGCAGATGAATTTGAGCAGAGACTGAAAATTAGACTCTCAAATCATATGCTATTGATTGTTTTATGGCAGTTGGGATTTACATTAAGTTTGCTTTCAATATTTAATATGCAAATTGCTATTGAAAAGGTGTTAATTAAGCACAATTTAAAGCCAGTCTCTTGTCTGGCAATCCATTTAAATAAGCTAAGGCTCTTTGAAGAACTTTCTCAGGGTTTCTCCCCTAATTTTCTTGAGATGTCTCTTAAAGAAACTATCTGAACATCAAATAGTGAATAGTGCCTGTTGTTTTAATATTTTTTTCAGTTAGTTTGATGAATATTGGAGTAAACCCTCATTCTGGGGGACACCCCCCCCCCCAAATCAGTGATTACATACACTGTATGCAGAAGGTAGCCATTCATAGACTAAATTTTAAAAATCAAATGATTGAATTCAACTCCTCCAGTGTAGTGTTTTAAGCTAAATAGAATCTGAGGTTAAATGACATTACAAGCTGGATAAACAAATATTTAAAAGCTATATTCAAGCTAAATTGCCAAATGGTTACCCTTGTATAGTTACATCCAAATCATGACAATTGTTCTTCCAATAAATATAATTTCTATAGCATTTTCTTCGATTATTCAGTTAACCGCCAGTGCTGTTTTACCTCTTTATAATAATGCGTGCTTTCTTTAAAAAAAAATAAAGAAAAAAAAAGAACTTGGTTATTTCTTTGGTCAGGGCCTATTTGCTCCTTTTTTATGTGAGATTTTCAATACTCGGCAATGATGCCGAGCAAAAAAGGTCCATCCACTTCACTTGTGATGCCTCGTGCATTACCTAAAGCACAACAGAACAATGGTAGACAACAGAGCCTTTCTCCCCACTAACAATGCAGTCACCATGACAACCAGCAGAAGAACGTTTGGCCAGGAAAAGCTGGGAGCTTGGCGGACCAGCCTAATCAAAAAATGGAATAACATGACAACAATTACACTGATGAGTGAGAGGGAAGCTACAGATGCATTCAGACACCTATGGCACTGCCGGCTGGATGCATTCAGCATTATTTTTTTGTTTTGTTTTGTTTAGTGTCTTCTGTTTTTTAAGAGCTGGTAAATAGACAAGATCGAATTGTGTAACAGAATGTCAGTGCTCTAGTTAAACTGAAAATTCCTTTTCTTTTGCTGTGCTACTTCAAGCACACTGAAGAGGTTTTAGGAGAGATGAGGTTTTGAAGTGAAATATGTAATAGATACAAGTGTCACAAGGCAACTTTATTTAGCTTTAAAAATGTAAACTTGGATTTTCAAATGCGTGGATGCAAATAAATATGACCGGATTGTATAATGAATAATCATTCTCACCTTTCACTTCAATTTCAGAAAACTGGACACATGTCAAGCACTGATTAGAAGTCATGGCTTGTTTTTAAACCAACCCCTTCTGCATATTAGTATTCACTCTAAAATTTATCGTGGCATTTTGTACAGACCTCTCTTTCAGCTCCAGAGAAACTTGAACTGTAACTGTAGAAATGCCACAAATCAAGCAACAGACATAATGATATTCTCTGAAACACCCCAAATTTAGCATTGTTCTAATAGCTGCCTATTATAAGCCCCCAGTTGTATGGTAGAAGTTCTGGTATTTTCTTTATAGGAAAGGGGTGACGGGAATTTTTGCTGACAAATGAGCCTGTAATTTCTACTGCTGAGGACAATTTATACATTTTAGGGAAGGGAATGGAGAAGGGAAGCTGCTGTTTTGAAATCCTGAGGTATTTGGGGATAGCCAGTAGGTTTTTTAACAGTTTGAAAACAGCAGTGAGCACAAAACCTTGGACATATCTTTGTGTTTTATCTGATAATGGCATTGTGGAGTCATTCGGCCAGTCCTTTCCATACTACCCTCTGCCTTAGCAAAAACTGCCTCTATTCTCCATTCTGCCCCCTTTCATGCCCTTGCTTGCTTCTTGGCAAATCTTGCAGCCGGTTTAGATAAGATGTCATGTGGAATTATGAATTTTTTTCTTGCATTATTAAAATCACTGACTAAAAAAATGCTCAGGAAAACCCTTGTCTTTGCTTGAAGCCCTTTGAACTTGAAGCCTTTTGAACTTGACTGATTGTATCAATGAGCCTTCAGCCATTGCAAAGAGAAAGACCAGGGCTTCTTCTACCAGATACAGATCTTTGCTTGGCACAGCTGTCATCATTCATTGCTGGTCCTCCACCACATAAGACTGAATGCCAGGCAGGCCATGCACAGCTCAACAAACTGAGGGTGGAATGCAAGCAAACAGCAAAGCCATTTTATGCTGCTAACTTCTACTACTCTGCCACTCTCCCACTAAATTCTGCTCTTCCACTTGCCCACCAGATTCCTAGCACCAACTTCATATCTGAATTCAGTACTCAGCTAGAGATAGCTCCGTAGAAATCCTTAATCCTCTGTGCTTCTTGTTTTGTACGTGTACAATGTACATGTACATGTACATCTTTGCCTCTTGCCCTCTGAGATGACTACAGTTAATTCAGGCACTGTTGCTGATCTTCAGTCTACTATCACCCCTGAAAATGCCTTAAGCATTTTTTGACAGTAAAGTTCCCAGACCAACTATGAGCTCATCTCTCAACATAAAACACTAGACTCCCTCATACTCATCTTAGAGCAAGAGGGACAGAGACAAATTAGGTTAGATTGTTTGCTGGTCACCATTTAGATTAAATGGAATGAGGTATTGGAGAGATTAGAATAAATCTGGGTGATAATGGTAAAACTTAGCAGAAACCTTAGGAGTAAGATGGAAAGGGGGGAAATTGGAGAGATTAAGAAAACAGAGATTGTGTTGAAGAGAAATTCAGGTCAGGTCAGCCATACCTAGGCTGGAGAGTGGGGATAGAGGACGCATTAATCCAGAAGATGCTAGATTAAGACTGAGGCCGTCGTCAGGGTTGGACAGCAAGCTACCATGCTTACCCTGGCATTTTGTTTACCTTGGATCTGTCCCCTCATCTTACACCTGTACTGTTATTGCTGCGCCTGGTCTTCTTCTGCTTGCCTATTGAAGGTTAAACATTAGGTAATCTGGGTTTTTTCTTATTTTCTTCTTTCATTCTTTTTTACTTCCACAGAAGGTCATGCCTCCTTGCTCTTCGGACTCTCCAACCCATTAAATATCCTCAGGCATCCATGAGGGGAGGCAGAGAAAGAAGATACGGCATAGGGAAGTTAGTCTTCTTTCTAGTAGAAGTGGGGCAGCAAAGCATCCACCTGCCCTTGAGTGGCCCCTGAGGTAGCTTGAACAGGCCGGTATGTCCATAGGGTGGGCTATTTACTTTAAAAATCTGTCTCTGAAAGATAACTGTAAAGGTAGAAAGACAAGTATTTGCCCCAGAGATGGATGACTTAGAGAAGAATACCCCAAGGCCTGATGGGAGGTAATAATGTCTCAAGAGAACACTACAGCATGTGCTGGCACATCAAATCAAAACAATAAGAGAGATGTCACAAATGTAAGAACTGAAAGCATGCAGAAGGAGCAAAGTACAAGGAAATGAGACTTATGGTCCCCTTTAAAATCTCTGAGAAAACAGAGGACAAATCAGGAGCTGATGGAGGTAGTTGCAGCCATGCTGATGCTGAATGTGGGGGCCTAACACTGTAATAAGCCTGCACTCAAGGCGCACCCACTCCCTGGTCTGGCCTCTTGTTTCCCTGACTCTCCCAGTGAGGAAAGGAGTGGGGAGACAGTGGGCTGTGCGGGTGTGCCGTGCTGGTTTGGTGTGCCACTCATGCAAAAAATTGTCTTTATTAGCTCTGAAGGGCATGACTGATACTTTGAACTCCACACATCATTAAAGGAAAAATTACATGTAATAATTTGAAAGGCTAATTCTGGAGAAATTCTGTCAACAACATCCAGCCAGCCCAAAAGCTTTTTTGAATAGCAGAGCTGCATTTTTACTTTATCCAGCTATTCTGCACAGAAGAAAATTCTTAGTAAAAATAGAAGGTGTGACCTATTTTTAATCCAGTTGCATTTTCAAACGTTTTTAAATTTAATACTTTTTTTTTATGGGTATAACCTATATATCAGACAACTATCAACTTTTAAAATTACTCTACTCCAACAGTAGGTTCCCAAGTAACCCAATCTCATCGAGGAATATGTCAGTTAATATACATGAAAATATAGTATCAGCTGCTTTTGTAAGCAACAGGGAGGAGGAGAGGGAAGGAGTGGAGAAGAGAAGAGATGGCACTGGGATAAGGTTCTGGGTAGAAGACAACAGTACAGCAAGGAGTGCTCAGAGCTTGGCAAAGACAGGAATAAGGAATGGGGAAGAAATATCCCCAGAAGGGTCTATAGGGGACATTTATTCCAGAAGCCTCTCTTTCGGATGTGAGTTGCCTATTTACTTTAAGCAAACAAATGCTTTTATTGCTTGCATATGTACATAACCCAAGGGGACGCTCGAACACAAACAATACACCCAAAAAACAAAAAAGAAAAAAGGGTGTATAATTTATACACCTTGAAATGTGGTATTGCCTTAAAGTTCACTGGAAAGTTTTACATACTGCTGAGGTCAGGCTTCTACTGGTCTGTTCTAGCCCAGGGCAATTTTCTTCTGTTTTAGGTACAGGTGTTATACTTGCTCTTTTTCAGTCACACAATCTCCCTCTGCCTTCTTAGATTTTCGTCTTTATTCCTTTCCATAGAGCTCACAATTTCATATGTCATTCCTTTCAATAGTCTGGGATAAAGGCTATCTACTGTACCTTCCTTGAACACATTGAGCTCTCTGAAATCTTCTCGCAGCTGAGACAGAAAATTATATTTTAACCATTTCTAGATACTTTTCTCGTTATCCAATCAGCTTTTGTTCCCAGCTTCTACTTTGATGGCCCAAGTTAAACCTAATGTAAAATAATCATTTAGTTTGGGGGCCATACAGACATTTTTAACCTTGTCCTCACTTTCTTCTCTTTTTATTATTGAGGGCAGAGAATATTTTGATAGTTTCCACTTCCTTTGGAAAAACATTTTGGGTAAACCCCTGACTTTGGTCTTCCTATGACTTCAACATCATGAATATATTTGCTTTTCCTCTAATATATTGTAAATAAGAGGTTTTCAAAACATGTTTCTTGATCATGCCAGATTTTACTGAGCATTTTTAACGTGTGTGTTTTTTAGCATGGTATAATCTTTAAATTGCTGTGGGGGCTTGCATGTTTCAAACATGTCATTTCATTTTAATTTCTCTTTCCCTGATATTTAAAAATCGTAACTGATAACTTTTCTGATTTCAAGAAGGAACACAGGTTTAAGTTAGAAATTAAAAAGTTGACTAGTATGTTGGTGAAGCAAATGGTAATGTTTATGTAGTATATTTATTCTTTCACTCGAATTATTCCTTCCTGCTTTTTATGTTTATTCTTTCCATATAGTAGCCATATTCTGATCTGGGTTGTATTTTTAGGTTTATGATATTTTAATTTCCCATCCATAATTAATATTACTCTAATAATCTTTAGGAATGACTCAATGTACTACCCTTCACCATGAGTTGTTCAAGGCTATTTTGATGCACTAGTACACTATTATCAAGGGAACAGTCTGCACCCAGAGCTACTTGAAGTACAGCAAAAAGCTCTTTCTTCTCCCTGCCCTCTTCCTCTCTGTTTGGCCCCACTGACAACATGATGACGCAGGGAGGATTTTCCTCTTTTGTACCGTTCCATTCCATTTCTATCCTTAGGACAACTGCCAAACTGCAGTTGGCATGGGGTATTTGGAGACATCTGGAGCACAATATGGGTCTCCGTTCATCCACTGATGGTTGAATATCGCATTGCATTTTCGGGGTTGAGCTGTTTGGTTTTTTTAATTTTCTGCCCCTCTTACATATTTTCCCTGTCCTGTCCTGATCACCCATCTCCACTTCTTTGTCCAAGGTCCCTCACTTTTCTTTCCATGAGCCTCTTTTAACTAGTGTACCCATAAATACACTAGTTATTTATGGGTACTTGCACATTGACCTAGACAGTCTAGCTGAAATAAAATCTAAGCCAGCCTTACCTAAGGAGTTTGTTTTGTGTAAACAGCTGAGAGATCTCTGTTATCAAGGGCAAGCAGAACAGCAATTCCTGCTTCTAAATGCACAATAATAGTTTCAAAGGTCCGATTAATTTTAACCAGAAGAAATGCCCTTTACTTTCAGTGAATAAGCTTTCTGGAGGAAAGTCTTACATAGCATGAGGAAAGCAGTCAAGCAAATTAGCTCTGAATCTCAGAAGTGGTTGAAATGCAACCGTAAGAAAAGGCTTGGAACTTGACACAGCCTTTCCTTTTTCTTCACCTTCCCTCCCTCCCCAGCCCCCCCACCCCCGTAAGTCTAAAGGGGATAGATGATGTTCAGGTGACAGAATATAACCAAAAGAAGCAGTTGCTCCTTCTGCAGGGTCTAGAGGCAGCAAGCTGCATACTTTCTTGAGCAGCCAGCAGCAGGAGGGGTTCCTCTGACACGTGCTCTGAACAGAGGAATACAAGGGGTTTTGCTGGATTAGCAGAGGTGAGCTCTGGGCTGCAGAAAGTTGGAAGCTAAAGCAGAGCACAGTCCTGAGACTTCCCTCAGCAGCATCAAGTATTGCACTATAGAAAGGATCAGCTCCAGTCACAAGGACGATGTTGTGGTTTCCAGGACCACAGTGCAGGTATCTAGTCTTGATCAGTTTCTCGCAGGAGAAACTCAGCAAGAATGCTGGGCCTTGAGTAAGGGACAGCCTAGCTCACATCTTCAGGTGAAAAGAAATATGTGAGATGAGGATTTTGCCCAGGAGTTGTTATTTCTGTTTTAAATCTAATTCCTGTGAAGTGTGTATATGTGGTGACCCACAGTTGTAAATTTGCCGTCTACTTTTTGGAGAGAAACATGGATCCAGTGATTCTGGAAGAGATCTTGGTTGGTTTAGACATTATAGTGTTCTACTTGAAAAACAACAAGGCAGAAATTGCTTTCTTCCCTCTGAGTTCATCTGAGATCTTTTAATATATCTTCAGTCCTCACCAACTCACTAAAAACTGACATGACTTCTGCTTGACCAAGTCCTGGAAAACAGCATTATTTTATTTTTTCTGCCTTTAGTAATTGCCTCCCCCTTCAGCTCCAGCAGCTGTCATTTACCTGCTAAGTCTCCAATAATTCACATGAAGAACTGTTCTCAGACAGCTTGTGGGGGTTTTTGTTCTTGGTTTGTGGTTCTTGGTTGTTGCTGGGGGTTTTTTTGAGGTCTCACAGTTTTGTATCAACCCTTTTGCTTCTCTCTCACAGACAGATGTTCTCCTGACAGACATTATAGATAGTTCCATCATATCTGCCTGCAAGCTGCTGTGACTAATAAATGCTAGGAAGGAGTAAGTCACAGTGTCACCAGAAACCAGGTGACATGCAAACTCCTTCTACGCAGTATGTGATCATCCTCTTAAGGAATAAAACGAAGAAAGAAATCAAGTTTAAAAAAACCAGCCCTTGTTTTTGTGAAATTAATTAATTGATGACTTGACAACAACAAACAAAATTTGGAGTTTCCTCTGTTTTTATTGAATGAAATAACAAAATGTACTGAGATAAATGATTTTAAATCAGACTCTTACAAAAGATATCTTTTTACTCAGTGCAGAACTGAGAACATTTCTCTCCAAAAGACATAAAATATTAAATAAATTCTCATGCAACAAAACAGCAATTTGAACTCTGAATTGTTTTCCAATATCTGGCTATAGAGACATACAGTCACTGGTGTTGCATTCTTATACTAAAGTTAAAAAGATGAATAAAGAACTAATATCTAAATGGATATCAGTGGAAAATAGGATTATTTAAGGAGACTCATCTCCTAGGTAGATAAAAATAAGATATTCAGATAATTTTCAAAATGCAAAGCTGTCTTATACAATGGAGACAGCTAAAAAGTACCATTTGCTAGCCTGCAGAGAAAGATTTGTAGTCATCAGGATCCTGCAGGTAATTGAGGATATCTGCATCAGCATATTCTGTACTACTGCAAGAATATTATAGTAGTGAAATGATGCACATGTACGAATGTAATTGCCCTCTAGTGCATAGCCCTGGAACTGATCCCAGCTGTGACATAGGACCACACTGCTCAAGAAATGAAAAAGATCCTGAAAGATGTGTGAAATGGGGGGAGGCAAAACCAAACCCTAGCGGCGTCAGGAGGCTCTGAGTAGACATGGGTGTGATAAGGGAGGGAATCCAGTGTGCAGCAAAACCATCATGTCATCTGAACCAACACACAGTAAGTGGGAATGACAGGGATTTTTTTCAGAACTTTAGAGCTCCTCCAAACCCAAATGCTAACACAGACATGGCCATTAGGAGCCTAGGTAACCATAGGTCTCTTGTTCTGCATCACTTCCAGTTGTTTGCACAGGGTCATGTGTCATGGGAGGCTCACATTGCAGTTCCATAACCTTTCAGTAAAATCTGATATTTCTGTTAGTGCTGACAAAAAATTAAATGTTATGAAGGTGCTAATTCTTTCCCAAGAGGTGCAGGAGAATGAGCCCTGCATTCCACATGCAAATCACAAGCAAATGCTCTCTATGCTAGTAAGCAAACATTGAATAAAAGTTCAAAAGTGAGTTCATTTCCCCAGACTCCATGTTGAGTGTTTTCTTTGTGTTACTACTCACTATATGAGATGTAATGATATTGCACAGCACAAAATCTTGACTCCTTATGTGAATTAATTATTTAGCACCTTGTCTAGTTCACATACATGTCTCACTAGTGTTCACAAATATGAGCCCTCTGTTGGTCTTGTTACTGTGTCTGATGTTCCAGTTAGTGTCCCTCACTACACTTCCCTATAACAAGCTGGGTTCAATTTGTTGAATCTTCTTAAGGTCTTTCCAGTATGGGATGAAGTCTGGATTCCTTTCAAGTCAGTGGTGAAATTCCTGCTAACTTTCACAGAATTTTGGCCATATTGATTTCAGTATGTGACATCTCTTCACTATTTGTCTTTGTATAAGACCTCATCAAAGTTTTAAATTTTCCAAAGCTGTATCTGAGAGTTTGCATTCTTAATAATAAGATTTACATTTTTTCCAGTCATCAACTTAAAAGAAAAAAGTCAGTTTTTGCAGATCCTTTTCCTGTTTTTCACACTGTTGTCCTTCTTTTCAGAAAGAATAAATATATTCCCAATGCTGTAGACCCTTTCCACAATGCCATCTAAGAAATGGCCTCTGTGACCAGACATTTGCAGCAGAACTGTGTTGCTGCATTTAAATTTCCAAAACTCAGTAGCCAGCAAGTTAGTAGAGTTCTATTATAGTCATGATGCATGAACTGTGCATTGTTATGGTAATTACATTTTTGTTTCTTCCCTTTGAAGTAGCAGAGTAAATACAAAGATATCACATTGGTCTTGGAATAACTCCTTTGCCTCCCTTCTGCATAACTGTGCAGTAATCAGAACGGCATATGAAAAAATTAAAACTTGATGTACCTCAATTGGTCTTCCTGCAAGCTTAACAAAGGTCAAAACGAAACCAAAGCACCTGTAAGCATTAATTTCAAAACAAGTGAAGTGAAATATAAATAATAGTATACCTGACCATCAGCCATGACACCCAGGAAGCTGGTCTTCTATTTCAAGGATGGTCTTGGAGTATGATCCAGGTCAGCACAACTGTGCTCTGGAAGCATCATGGTCATTTACACTGGCAGGAAAAATACAGTATTGTTTCTTCATATAGTCATCATAAAATATTGCAGCTGACCAGATGGTGGAGCAATTACATTTCCATAGTTCTAAATGGCTATTTAGCTTATCCACTTGTGAACTCTTAATTAAATTGGAAAAGGTATAATTTATGTTCAAAAGGAAGACATAACTATAGGCAACATTCTTAAACAAGACTCAAAAATTTTATTAAACCAGAGATCTATTTCCTTCACCTCCCCACCCGAACTAATAACCAATACACAAAGAATCTTTGATAATAGGGCTGTGGAGTAAACAGGTTAAAGGGAGGAAACTCAGGGAGCAGAACTGTGCTGAGAACATACGTATGCAACACATCAGTTATTTGCTGTGAAAAATCTGAACCCCTCCAGCTGTATGGGTGAACAAATGCTGCACTGAGGAGCCCTCCCTCTCACACACACAGAAGGATGAGCTGCTGTGTGAAGGTAACTCCCTCCTTCAGGACCAGACAGCACTGACAAAACACCCTGTGTATCACGTCACATTTGTGTGTGTTCGTCTTAATTCAACTGCAACACAGACAGTTTGTGGGTTCAGCTTTACCCAATAGCTAATCAATGTGCCATTAAATTCTATTACAAACAGAGATACAATTCAAAATCCTTATCTATTAGGGTAATGATATTTTACTATATCGTATTATATTTCTACATTGTTACAAAGTGAATTTTTACATCATTGCCTTTATACAGGTACAAGGGAGCTAATTCATTAATGAACAAAGGAGTGCTGGGGCTGAAGTGAATAAGGCAGGTAAGGTTTTCAAAAAGAAGCAATATCTTTTATTGAACAATCTAAGTTCAATGGGAAAAGAACAGACTTCTTTATGACTGAAACTGATGAGAGCAGAGAAGGGTTTAATGTAGCTTAATGTGTTTCTTTAAATCTCTCTCTTTAGTTAACTCAGCTTTCCTGAGTGTCTCTATATAGACAAACCCTCAGGTTTCTGAGGACTGATGTGCAAAGTGTTGGGAGTGTTCAGCCCCCACCCAGCACCCAGGTTAAGATATTTGAGTCTCAGTCCTTCTGTGGTATCACTCCTTTGAGAGCATAAGGCACAGATTCCCCACCATCTCCTTCCACAGCCATGGTGTGCCCTGTGGTACCAAAGGGCAAGGAGCATGTACATGCTCGGTGCCGTATTGTGTATTATGCCTTATTTCCTTTTCCTCTCTCCTGGTGAATCATGATCCTAATTCTGCGAGACAGCTGCAACTGCCCTCAACCTGTTTGGACTTCTGCCCATGGACCAGGAAACCACAGTCTGCTTTTATGGTCCATGAAGTTAAAAATAGCCAAACCATCTTGATTAAGAAAATGCAAAGGAAAAATAACCCAAGGAATTATGTCTTATCCACCATACAATGACCTCAGACAACAGATGAGCTCTGTTGTTAATATGACCTTGGTAACCTGGGTTTGTTGAGACAAAGCAGACTTCAATAACTGGAGTTTGATGTAATTTCAAATAAATTAACATACAAAACGGTTTTACAGTCTATCTACCAGGGACATTCAATACACAATGCTGATAATTCCTATCCATTTGATTTGTCAGTAATTTTTAAGTCTTCTTCCAGTAAATGTAAAATATTTGTGAGAATTGCAGGAAAAGGGATCCAGACACACTTGTATCGCAGTAGCTGCAGCACTGCTGTTTAGGACGAATCATCCCTGTATGTAATTCAAAATTTTTCTTCTTCAAAGGGCTTTTGAAGTGTTAAAGCACCCTATGACAGTACCTTAAAATTTATGAATTTTTATGTTAAAAATAATATTCCTAACCATTAGGGAATATAACTTATATTTTCTCTCACGAAGACCATGCTTTAAGACTTGTCCCCTCTTTCCAATGGGAAGCTCATGGCTTTGTGCCTGTGCTTGCTCCCAGACCCCCAGGCTCTGCTGCACTGTTACTCTCATGAAGCCTGGCTGGTGGGGAGATGGCAGCATGGCTTTTCTCAGTCCAGTGAGCAAGAGCACTGCTCTTTTAGAGGGCAGGCATGATACTTGGCTCCCTAGGCAATCTCCAGGGCTGTAATTGATGGTAAATAAAGTGGCAAATGAATAGCCAAGGCAACTTGGTATTTTTCCTGCTGTGGCAATTTCTGAATGCAGACCCAGAGCAGAAGCTCCTGGCTCCTCAGCTAGAACCTCACTAAGGTTATTTCCTGATGATTCCTCAGACTTCTTTTGTAATTTCTTGGCTCCTCTATCCCTCCTTTTAATGCTGTGGCTGTTCTATAAAAATATTTCAGGTAGTTTAAACTCTGCCACAGACAGCACTACCAGCATGTAGTGGACCAGCATCCACATTCATATCCAAAGTCCTCGATAGTCTTGTACAGCCAGCCCTCAAGCCTGTTTTTATGTCCATGGCTTCACTCCCCCATTAATGAAAGCTAGCACATGGTGTAAAAATCAAGAGTTAGATTTCTTAAAAGCATTAGAAGGTATGTGCTTTCAATGAAAAATAGGGGACAAAAGTAGAACTAGCTGCTGCCACTTTTTTTGAGCCATATCTGTAATACTCCATTAAAGGCAAAAAGAGTCTGAGTTCTGAGAGCAAAGTCAGCTCAAGCCTTCATACTAGGGAAGGACAAGTGGTTTGGTTTCTGTTTTCAGCATTTTACTTATAGTGAAAAACAAATGCATTGGGTCTAGCTCATAATAAAGAAAACACATCTTTAAGTGGGAACTATACAAAACATACTAGTATTCATAACTCACGAATTTAAGATAACTATAGTTAGCATAGATGGAAAAGCTTAAGTGACACAAATTGCAGGTCCCATTCTCTCTTTTCTTTATCCAGAGAATCCCAAGTTGCTTCACAGTGAATTACTTCAGGAAGACTTTGAAAGACCTTTTTTGTTCGGCAATTTTTGCGCTCATTTGGCGTTTAGTGAAGTGGGGTATCCACATGACGGTGTGTGCTTTGAAGAGAACAACTGAAACCACTGTATCAAGTCTATGGGTATGACCTTTAGCAATATGTTAACAGTACCACTGGCAGACTATTTGCAGGAATCAGTTTTCCTTTCCTTCATTTCAAATTTGGATGATGAATTATACAACTCTCTAATTCTTCTGACTAGTCTTTCTGTTCTCTGGAGATTGACTCATTTCCTGTATTTGAACAAGATAGTAAAAGTGGATATAAAATATTCTTTTGCAATTGTAATCAGAATAGCTCTCAGTGCTGATATTAATAGTGAATTCTAAAACTCAGTCCGATAGCAGCTGAGTTTATGATTTTATGGGCTAGCTTCTGCTCTCATTTATTTCATTGTAAACCCAGGGTGCCTCACAGAAGTCAATGGACTTACCCTGAATTTTTGCAAAGATAGCAGAGGTCTGCCTCTTGTTGTGTTTATTCTGTAGTGGTGGGGGCAATATCAATCTGGATAGAAGAATCAGAGCACAGATGAATCAGACATTCTCTAAACTCCAAACTGAAACCCCTGCTTTTTTGATTCATTTATAAAGAGATACATTATTTGACTGCTGCTCTGACTCAGGTAGATCTTACTTAAACTCTATCACCCCTATCAGCTTTTACCTGTCATTTTTTCACTGCAGTCTGTACAATGTTTTCCAAAACACCAAAGCATGAAAACTTGCAAAATTCAAAATAGAGGTATAGAAACAACAGGCAGAAATAGGTGTCTTTTTTCAGTGAGGCATGTGGCCCTTAGTACTTTTAAGGAGGGGCTGTTGAGTAAGAACTCTTTTGGAATGCGGTTTGTCTGTTAATTCTTGATTTTGCCAGCTGCTCTGTTGCTTCAGACTTTGCAGAAGTGTGTTCGTATCCACGTGTGCACATTTGAAGTAGTGTGGGAGGATCTCGCGCTGAAACATGTTTTGCTGGCTAGAATTCAGAGGCTGAATTACAGAGTAAAATTCTGAAATTCACCTCTTTCATTAATTTCAATCAGAAGTGTTCCCTTGGCACATCTGCCCTAAGCATATAGAGGAAAAACATCATACCATTAACACATTGGAATTTCACGATCATCCCGTGCCAGTTGTTTCCTCTTTTGATGTAGCCATCTATTGTGGCATCTTCAGCTTAAAGACAGCAGAAAAAACACAAGCCTATCTGTGCTCAGGCCATGGAAAGTAGAGAAGAGTCGTCTCTTCCTGTAGGCTGGGCCAACCACTGCAATGCACATTTTTAGCTACTTTTGGTCTCAGAGAAGGTAGGCATTAAATACAAAGCTTCATATTTCTACATGACCACCTCAATACTTCAGCAACTCAAAGCTACTTTTGGTGTCACTTTTGTGGGCTAAAGTATGTGAATTACACTGGTGGTCTGTTTGTCTTCCAGTGTGTATGTTTTTCATGTTTCAAGGATTGCCACTTCACATTATAAAACAATTTTCTAGGATAGACAGAGACGGAAAAAAACCAACAAAAATTGAAAGAAAAAAAATTACTAGAAATCTTATGACTAGACACATTAAAGCAGGTACGTAAGTAACTTTTGTTTTTTCAGTATCTTACCCAGAAGTGTCATCCCAGACATATGTTAAAAATATTATTGGTATTTTTTAAGGTTTGTAGGGATGCAAGAACATTCTGCAAGCTCCTGTTTGGTTCAGTTGTCTGAAGTAACTACAGGGGTTAGGGTTTAGCTGCAGTTCAACTTTTCTATGTACTTCTGGACATTTCAAATGAGCAGATTTGAAGTATGGTTACAGTTTGGTTGCTCAAGCTCAATTTGGAAGCAATGCCATGAGAAGTTTGCATGTGTTTAATCCGGTGCTGTGCCCAGTTCCAAATCATATCAGTCTGTGTTTAGACCAACAGGGCAGGCACAGTAATTGAGACTCTGGTCTCAAGTCCAAGGTTTTTCACATCCTACACCTGGTGTCTACATGCCCAGTGGATTTCAGGAACCTTCACAATGGAACAGGTTTCAAGAAAACTGGAAAAAGGTCCTGATCATATGGACCAAGATTTACAGACATTACCTTTTATTAAGGTTCAGGCTAGACATAGACATCAAGTGGAGGGAATCATAGGAAAGTTGTAAATGGGACTCTAGAGTTCACAGAGGCTCCTGCAAGGTGCCAGAGAGATGAAACTGTCTGTGTACTCCTAGTAGAGCAATGCCATAGCACAGTCCAGTGGCACTTTCTGAGGGAAAGGAGCAAAAAGGTAGTTTGGTGTTGATACGGTCCTCTTAGAGAGTCTGCAAAGGTCAGGGAAGTTCAAGGTTATCTGTTGACCACACATCACTCAGTGTGGATGACATACAAACTTCATGCCAACTCAGCTTCTCAGCTGGATATCTGGCTCCTGGGCCTTCTAGATGATCCTGAGAGCACTACTGGCAAGACTAATGCCGATGTGACTGCCTTAAATCCTCAGTCCAATGCTAGCCCCGTTGCCTGCTCTTGCTGCCCTAATAGCCACAATTCATCAGGTCCTCTTCGGGAGGAATTCTCCCTGGAACAATGAATATGTGCAACACATGCCAAATAATAATGAATTACTTGATTGCCTAAATGGAACTGTGGGAACTAGGGCTGATGGACCTAGCTGAATGCCAGATTGTTATTAAAGCTGGGTTTAAAAATGACACCATTTCAGTGTGTCATCTCTTGGCAGACTGCCTGTTCAGAGGACCCTTGCAAGGGATCTCACTGAGGGATGCTGGAGAGTGGAGAGCTGTCAATTCATGTGAGGAGGTCTACAAGGCAGAACTATTTTATTAATGGAGTCTTTGGCTCTTTTGGATGCTGTGTGAGACCAAGGAGGCTTCATCAGTGCGCTTCTCACCTTGTGTGAGACAGGGCAACTGGAATTGGTCCAGTGCCTGGAGGAGCTTGTAATCATGGCAGAGGAGAGTCAGCATGATGGTTTGCAATGTCTCGAGAGCATGAGGCACTTCTTGTCCTAAAAGAAAATATCATTATACATTTCTGGGATGTCATATATGTGTATCAAACAAAACTTAATTCAGGAAAAATTTGCATGCTAAAATATGTTTGGCACATACAACAAAATGCATGGATGGACATCATCTGACATGGTGAAATCAGGTGCAGCTATGTTTTAATGATATTTGTCTCCTTTAGTCTTCACTGTTAATGCAGTTATCTTTCCAAATATGTACTTGCTGATGCTTTAATTTCTTCAGTGCTGATGACATAAAAGAACTTTGCATGGGGAATGCTGTTTGCTGAGGAAAATTCCACTTGAACTCCAAAGGAATGTGAAGAATTCTGACAGAAAGTTTGAGGGGGCAGGATTTTACTTTTCACTGTCTTGACTTAGGTCTGCTCCCTTTGAAAACAGTTGCAAAGCTAACACTGATTTAAATGAATGTGTAAGTCAATTGAACCTGACTGCTCTGGGAAGCCCTGCCCTGAAAATTCTGAGTTCTCAAAACTTCTGATTTTATTTTTACTGTTACTTCATGCCTTAAAGGTCAAAAAGAAAGACCTGCCTGTTTAGATTCTCATTAGTATAAGTTAAACTCATTTATTATAATCTTCTTTAATGAGCAGCATTTTTTCCCTTAGATTTATAAAGCATGGAAAAAGTAACACTCTCAAGAGATTGCACCCAGGAAAAAGGAAAGCAACATTGTGCTAGTGTTGAAACAACTTGTTTTAACATTTTGGAACAGGTTTTGGTAATTAACTTTATGTGCATTTCAAAAGCAATACATAAATGGACACAATGTTAGTTAAAAATTTGAGGCAAATGTTTAAATTATTTAAAGAAATCATTTTTACCCAGAAAAATGTTTCTTCCTGAAACTTCATTTGCTGGCTAACTTAAATAATTTTTGTCATCTGTTTGAATTGCATTTTTTAATTTCCTGGGACATAGAAAATGCCGTTCCTGATAGCTGCAATATGCAGGAAATGTTTTGCTTAGCACTGGAAAAGGAAAGAATTGTTATATTTACAGAGCTGTACTCCAACAAGATTTGATAAAAAGTGGTCAAATACAAGGTATTTTCACCTTCTAAAAGAAGGAATGTTGCTCTTATTTTTAAGGAAGAGACATGCATTTTGGAGAAAAGGGTTGATATCATTAGAGCTAAAACAGTTGAGCTCTTAGTATGGGAATTGGCAATTGGGAAGTTTTTTGGTGGATCAAGGGGGAACTACTAAGTAGAAGGCAGAGCCCCGATATTAAGTGTTAGTGAGATTGCTACTGGAAGAAGATGGGGTTTTTTTCTATTTGCCCTTGAAAAGGACCCTAACTTAGGATGGAGTTACAAGAAAAAATCTGGGAAATCCGTCTACACTAAGAAGGTCTGTCTATAAGCATAAAGTGGTACCATCTCTTCCAGTTTGTGAGAAGATGGTGGAGACGAGGCATGACCTTGTTTTATAATTTCCACAGAGCAATCATTTCTGATAGCCCAGGGCTCCTGAACTTTGCAGACTGAGACACAAGTAGGTAGAAAAAATTCAGACTAAAAATAAAGTGTTTTTATGATAATGCCAATTAACTTTCAGAAAAACTTGCCAAGAGATGGAGTAGTTTTTCTGTCATTTGAAATCTCTAAACAATAGATTCTCTAAGACAATGCATAGGAATTACTAGCTGGAAACCTCGGTCCGGTGTCATACAAAGGCTGGATTAAGTTAGTCCCTTCTGGCTGTAAATCTGTGCATATATATTTCAGATAGAGGTGACAAAAGAGGAGAACAGAAAGGTGCAGTAATTGATGGTAGAATTCTCTACTTACTATAGATACTATGTTTTAATATTTGAACTTTGATTAATTTCTTTCAGGATTGACCTTGAAAAGGCTCAGGTCTTTAAAATTAAACTAAATCAGTAGAGAATGTAGCTGAAGGGAGCTGCCAAGAGATGGATTCTGTACACAAGGCACAGCAGCAGGGGCTGGGAGTGGGAAGGAAAAGTGGAGAATTTTTGAATTAAGAGTAGGCATCCAACCTGTTTATCTTTGATGTTTTTTTAAATCTATAGATTCCAAATGGACCAGATTATATGTACATAGATATATAGAAAGAGGCTTTTGCTCTGAACAGCTCCTAATGCAGGTGAGAACAATGTGTGCCTTACTTAAAGAAAGTTAAAAAAAAAGAAATTTTCCCCCCATTTCCACACATTGCAGCTTTTGGCCTATCCACTCATAGCTAAAAAAGCATTCTTTCCTGATAATCAAGCTTCAGCTGTCTGAATTTCAGGCCGAGCCTCTCATCTTGAGCTTTGCTGAAGAGCTTCTTTAATTAACCATTATACCACAGATGTTATTGATTTTTTTATTTTTTTTTTTCAAATCTGGTTGAAACATCATTGTGCTGGATCGTCGCCAAGATGAAGGCCTGAATTTTTTGTGCACTGCTTTTACTCCTTCTGCATACCTTATTAGTCTCCACGTCTGTTAAGTGCAACCCTTAGTATTGACTCAGAAAATATAACATTGATTTTTAGCCTTGCAGCCATGATCTAAGGGCTCCTAACTTGGAATGTGGAAACCAGAGTTCAGCGAGAAGCTGTATTACTGTACACTTCCTACAAGTAAGGTATTTCACTCTCTTTATATTTTTACCAGACTTTTGACGTGGTTTAAAGTTTTTGGAATAGAGCAACATTTCCAAGACATGTCTGCTTACCTATGTGTAAATAAACATATGTTTATATATATGAGTAAATAAAAAATCTGATCTGTAAAGATGCTGGTCACCACAGTTCCTAATGACTTCAGCCAGGCAGCTCAGTTCCTCTGCAAACCTGTCTGTTCACCTTTAACAGCATAAGCAAAATTTAGGGAGAAAAATATTGCTGCTCAGGTTTCAATGTTTCGGTGGCATTGCTTTAAATTTGACAACATTTTTCTCTTTTAGTCTGTCATTGGGATACTCATGTCAGTTATTAGAACTGTGCAACAACTTCAGTAGATTTAATTCTTGAATTTAAGGGCTCAGTTAAACACAATCTGTTTCACTTGGGTGGGGGGGGGAGGAGGGGGAAGAGGTTTTATTCTTTACCTTGGGGGAGAACTATGTCTAAGCCTCGAGTGACCTCAGCCTTCATAACAACGGCACATTCCGTTCAAAATATGTCTTCCCCTGATGAATTCGAGAACTAAAACAACGACAATAGGTTCCTAAATTGTGATAAGATTTCTCCGAGTTTAGCGATACGTTAGTTAAACATAATTTGAAGCTTTTAAAATACTGTAATGGCACCTCTTGACCTTTCCAAAATCACATGGAGCAAGGGATGGTGAAAAATGTTTATTTACTCTGCATTAGAAGCTAAATCCCTGTTCCTTCTTAGAACCGGTAGTTCTTTTGTACTGAGTAACTCATGCATGGCACTTCCATTCTTCAAACAAGAGCTAGACAGTCCTACTTGAACTGTAGAAACAATGACCTGCAGTCTATCCTATGCCTGAGTGATAAACAACAATGCAGACCTCTTGACAAGCTCTGGCATCAAGCGTGGAGTCTTGCAGCTCAACATGTCTGCTGAACAGAAGTTAGAAAAAGAAAAGATCATCTTGTAAACAATTAATTAATGTTTGTCATGAATTATCATTTTTACTTCCTTCTCAAGAGGCTCAAAGGGAATAAAAAGGCATTTTTGCAGGTGGTGGCATTCAAAGTAAGGGCAATCAAATGTTTGAGAGCAGTGGCACAGCACTTTGAGTCTCTAAGGGTGAATGGTGCTAGGATTAGAGCACAGCAGGGGGTTGAGGGTTTCAGGTGTGAAGCTTAATGTTTGTGATCAGCAAAAAAAAGTCTTGAATTTATCTAAACTGCTCTTCTGCTAACAGTACTTCTAGCACATAAATGTTCTGAAAGTGACAAGTGTTCTCATTGCTCTTCTAATGCAAACATGATCTGCATTTGAAAGATGCATCCCTTTTGCCTAAATTAGAATGTGCATCACAAAGAGCGTAAGATGATGACCCAAAAACAGTTCTTTACACACACACAGAGTCTCTCCCTCCCCTCCCCCCTTCAATTCACGATACGGCAACAAAAATGCAAACTTCCACTCCTTTTTACACAGCTACAAGAGCTGCCACTCTGTCCATTATTCCGCCTGCACCACAGGTTTGTAATTAGGATGCTCTACCATCGGTGCTTCAGTTCTTATCTAGCCTCATTCACACAGTTTCGTGTCTTTGCAGCGCTGTGCCGAACAGCTCAATTTTATTTCGGTCAAGCAGTTTTCAGGGATTTTATGCTGTGCAATCCTAACGCACGCACACTCCTTACATCCTCCTCCTCCTGCTCATATTGCTGGGCACCACAGAGAAGATAGCATGACAGGAGTCCTAACAATAAATTAAAGCTATTCTGAGGATATTAATAGGCTTAGGACTTGTGTAGGACATTTGCTAACCCGGGGTGGGGGTGGGGGGTAAATAAGACTAATAAACGGATTGTACAGATTATTCTCCGTCTCTCCTCGGGCCATCTAGTTTGTCTTTTTGGAAAATATTTTTCCTCTATTCAACAGTAAATAAAATCTTTATAAGCAGCAGGAAGACTCTGTTCCCAAGAGAAAAAAGCATCGAGCAGCGCAGAGTAGAAATGAGAGCAGCAAGAAAAAAAGCCCTCAAATATATGTACAAATGTAGGAAAACCTCCATCGATCCTTTTTTTTTGTTGTTGTAAATATTTTCATGATGAAATATGCTGTTACAATTTGGCATCCAGAGGGAATGTGCTGCCTTCTAGAACTTGAGAACTATTGAGCTAGACAGTGCAGACAGTAACCATAAAAGTAACTATATATATATTCCTACGCCTTAATTGAAAAATCAGAAGAGAGTGTATTGTCCAATTATTTACTTTACAGGCCTAAGATGTCCTGGAAGATCAGGTGAATAACTTCATATTTCAGTTCATAAACTTGTCTATTTGTAAAATAAGGTTTTAAATTGGTATATTGGTAACTATCTGGGGATTTTAATTTTTGTCTTAAGTGAACAAAGTAATTTCATGAGATATTATGAGATAAAAAAGAAAGAGGCATAAAGTAAAATAGCTTCATTTTTTCCAGTTTCTCACATAAACTGATATGAACTGACAATAATTGATTAATATTCGTTTTCATCAGCTAACATCTTCAGTTCAAGGACCAGATTTCTATTCACCCTAAGGTCCTTTCACCTTTCTTTGGCAGAGTGTCAGGGACTCCATGACGCAGCACTTTCTCATCAGAAAAATCTCTATTTGTCAAAACAAATTAGTTCTAAGCCGTGCTATGGAAATATCTGTTTCTAGGCAGTAGCGGCAGGAGAAAGCCTCTCAGCTCCAGTTCAGCCCAGGGCGATGTTCTGTGGAAGTAACCAATCTTTGGCTCTGAGCTCTCACTCCACTTGATTTAGGCAAGAGTCTGGACGTTGTCTTTGCTATTCCAGCGAGTCTCTAAACCCCTTTTCTGAGTGCCCATCAGGTGTCCCAGAGGGAGTTTCTCTCTATCTTTCTTATTTGGAGTTATTCCTTTTTGTGCCATCCCTTACCCTCAGGTAAGGGCAGAGGGTTGATAGCCAGGAACCATTCATGTGTTCTCACGCCTATTTGCTCATTCTTTCTTGTTTGCTTATTTATTTATGGAGAAATAAATAAATAAGAAAGAAAGGTCTTCCTGAATCCCAGTAAGTAAGGGTTTGCAGCTCAGGAAAAGTTCTGCACAGCTCAATGCAAGTCCAACACAAAGACAGCTCTGAATAGAGAACCCATGACTTGTGCCCCCACTTTAAGTGCCCTTTTACAGCTTCATACTGACTCAAGAGGTCCCAGAAATGAGAGGGATCTGGTCCAAATTGTTTCTATCAGATTTGCTTTTGGTAGCCACTTGTTAAGGTAGAGGTTAGGAAATAAAATATACCAGAAAGTGCTGTGGGGGTGTTTGTTTATTTGCTTTCCCCCTCTCTCATCCTGCCCCTCCTCTCCTGATTTCAAACTCTTCCGAAATAACTCATCCTCCCGTACTCAGAGGGACTAATGTTTGGCGGGGTGCTGAACCGGGACCTTTCCTCTCCGTTGGTCAGGCCCCGTGTCAAAACACTTCTGACTCCTGGGAAGTCGGCTCTTCTGTATCCCGGGGCTTGCCAGTGCCAGTCAGCTGCTGTTTGAACTAAGTCCTGACCGCAAAATCAAAAGTGGGTCCAAAGAAAGCTGTAAACAGTGTGCAATGAGCCATTTGAAGGCAGCTGATGCCTCATTTGGGGTGACATGTTGTGGCTGATGAGTGTGGATGATGTGGGGTTTTCGATAAGTGCCTCATCAGTATCCTCATCATGATCGTGTTGCTCAGCCACGGCGTGTGCCCTGACTTGATTGTAATTGCCTGAATCTGCTCCTGCTGCTCAGGAGCGCACAGTAATATGCAATAAAACAGCAAGAAGTGAATGTTAACCATCTGAGTTCTGACATGGCTGCTTGCAGTTCAAGTTTTCCATTAAGGACAAAAAATCTATATAGACATACAAATATGGATATATAATTGCATGTCTAGAATAATTATTGTTTGTATATGCAATAAAGTTGTTTTATAAATAATGCATGATGGTCATATACAGACTAATAGATAAATGTGTCTATATACATCTTCCCCTGACACCTGTCTATATCATATACAAACGAACATCACATACTCATGGTCTGTAGGAAAAGAGCAGAGCGATGAAAAGCATCAGGATCATATTTTGATTCAAATTTTTAGAAACCTAAGGAGAACCTGTAGCTAAATCTTTGCATAATCTTCATAAATCTTAATAACACGTGTGTGCATACAGATAAGTAATTAATTTTTAGATGCAGTTAATCTCCTCATGTAAATGTGTGTGTGTGTGTATAATTGTGCAGGTGTGTCTGGGTGGGGTAAGGTACCCATGCATGTATGCTTTGTGCCACTAAATTAGTCTTTGGAGGGAATACAAGTAAGCTGGTTTGGATTAATTCCATAGCATCACTGGTTGAGAACAAAAACCAAAAACAAATCCCAAACTTCCTGAATTCTGTGCCTGTGAGTCTGACAATACAAAGTACTGAGAACTTATGCCAGGGGAAAGCCTTTCAGATCAGAGACTTTTTTGTAAGGTGGGAACTGCCATTACTCTTTTGGGGTCGCAGTGCATGAGAGGGGTTCCAAAGGCATTGTGTTCATGCCCATCTGTGGCACGGTTGTTATTCTAGAATTTAGAATTATTATTGGTTATAGGTCAGAAAAGTAATAAACCAAATAGATTATGGTTGTGTAATTGTATCTGGTGTCTCAGAGTTTAATAGTACATCCTTGCAGTCAATAGCCTTGGGGTTTCTGTATGCAGCTGGGTTTTTTTAGCATAGTTTGGGGAATATTTGAATAATAAATTCAAACAGGCAAATTCTATTTGCATTCAGTTAATGCTTGACAGATTGAAAATGTGAGTTTTCCTCATCTCCACTGTGTTATTTAAGCATTTTAGTTAAAGTGCACAAAAAGGTTTTGAAAATGTTATTTGCAGCTGTTGTTGCTACTGTGCATCATCCTGCCTGCTCTGTGGCTGCATGCGGAGCGTACTGGTGTAAGGTACAGGTCCTGCTACATCAAGATAGAAAGACCAGTGTTAAAGTGGATAAGAGATTGTCTTTGCAGACCAAAATCACCAGGGCATAAGATTTTAAACCCCTTTTAAAATAACTCTTTTTCCACAATGGAAGCAAAATTTTCACTGTCTTGGAAATGTTCTTAAAATCTTCATTATAGAGAAGAAATCTATACAGATTAAACACTCTAAGTCTGATCATTTGAGAGGTAAGACAATCACTATAATTATAAATACTTCTGTTGTCATGTGTGATCAAGTGGTTTCGCTGTTGTAGCTTAAATATATTAACTTTAACCCTTTTTAATTACGGATTTAGCACAATGGTGACGAAGTCCCTCCTAGAATCCTGCATTCACCCTGGGCCCCTCTTTATACTCAAAATATGTAGACAAATAGAGAGAAATTCCAAGGAGGATAGAAAACATGACTGAGAAGTTGGAAGGATTTTTTTATGAGAAAAGATTAGAAGAATGAAATGGGGAGCTTTAGTTAAATGGGATTAAAAGCAACTAATCTGTGTAGCTTTTATAGTTTCAGGGGATGAAACTCACAATGCCTCTTAAATTAACTATGCTTTATTCTTCAGGCTTGTGCATCAGATATCTAATTACCATTTTACTTGTTATAACTTCTACTATCAATGATTTTGATTTTTCATAATTTTAAGAAAAGAATCTGTGTTTGTTCAGCCAAGTAAAATGGTAACAAAGGGATGGGTTATACCTGGGTACAAGCATACAGAGCGTTCAGAGGAATGGCATTTCATGAGTCGGTAAATATTGATTCTGATTGTCAGCAGAGAGAATTTTTTAAAGCTAACGATAGCTGGGCACAGGCCCAGACTTCCTCTCGGTAGCACCTGCAGGTAGCAAAAGAGTTTTTCAGAGAAAAGGCTAGGATCTTCATTGCAAGAAACACAGACTACCAGTTTGGATTAAGAACTGGGACAAGATTTAGCAGTGAGAGCAACCTGACAGTCCTGAGTTACACAGTAATTCTTGCACTTGGTAATTTTTCATATCTTCCTTTCTTTTTCATTTTTTAAAATAAAATAAGCATTGCCTCACATGCACACAGATAGCTTTGGAAGTGATTAATTATTATCATTAGAAACTATCTTGACAAAAATTTCATTGTGAGTTTTTCCAGGAACTTTCCAGATGTTCAGAAAGAGTCAGCATGTGTCTTGAAAAGCTTTTATACCAATTTAAATCAAGCCAAAAACAACAGCTTTATGAAAACGTAAACCAAAATCAGTGCAATGATGAATTGGAGCCCACATCTTGGATACTTCTGAAATCTAAATAACAAGCAAATACAAGGAAGATGAAGGCTGGTATGAACTGGGTATTTTGTTAACTTTACAGGATTAATACATCTTCACAGGAAAAGTTTTCTTAAGGAAGGAAGCATAAACAATTCTTTCAGATTGCAGTTTCTACTTAAGACCCATCACAACAAAAACTTTTTTTTACTCCTGGAAAGTTTATGTACTATCAGGATTCCTTTGCATTAAATAAATACTCCCGAATAAGATAGAAAGGAACATACAAAAACAAATAAACAAAAAAACTGCACCCAAGATGAAAATATACAATTCAGCATTCATGAACCATAAAAATAATATTTCTAGGCCTTTTGTTCATAAAAAATGCACTGGTCCAGATTCTTGGTCTGTATTTTTTTGAGCTCAAATCTAGTCCTGTTTGTGCCAGCTGGGGCCAACCAATTTGGTGTGTTTGGATGCCACTTCTAACTCCAGCCTGGTGCTCTGAGCCTGTCCGGTATAGAAATGTTAATGTAGCACTTGATAAATGATCAAATAAATATTGCCAGATCCAAGCTGGGCTGCAAATTCATCCTTTCCTCCCTGCTGTAACCCTTCATTCCTGCAACATCCATGACACTTCCCCCAATTTTGTTTTCCTTTAGCCGAGCTATATTCCCAGAAGGGTGCAAAAAATTGTCCCATGGGCTAGATATGGTCAGCAGGTGGCCAGTCTTGAAACAAAAGAAGTTTCCTGAGATCTTGATTTTTCTCACGTTAGCATAGCAATGACCATACAAAGAGTTAATTGTTGGTAATGGGGAATCTAGCACTGGGTAGGAAGGATGACAGCAGATGAAAGTACGATTGTCCAATAATAATCATTCACATCTCCTTGCAAGTTGAAAAGGGTATTTGACTCCTAAAGAACTTTCTATTTTTTTTTTTTTAACAAACTGTAAACTCAGATTAGACTTGGAATTAAATTCTTAGTTATTTAGAATTACACCTTTTTCACAGTGTATGTGAAGGCTGCAAGGAAGAAATGTGTGTGTGCTGCACTTCTGGACACCATTTATACAGCTTTGCTCTTGCTCTAGAATGACTCGGCTAAAGCCAACAGAGAGAAGGGTGATTTGTGGCCCTTGTCTTCCAAAGGAGTTTCAAGCTCTCCCTTTTACCAAGTCTTGTTCCTCTGTTCGGAGCACGGCCTGCTGCACACCTGCATCCGACTCCTTGCCATCACCACGTAAGGCGTCTCTCATAGCACCAGCAGGGCTGAGTGGGCTCTTATGATCCCTTGCCCACTTTCTGTACAAAGGCCCAAATGTTATGTCTATATTATATACACCAGCAATATCCACCTTCTTCTCAGAGTGCTGCTGGCATGATCCCCAGGCAGGGTCTGTGCCTGGCCAGGCACCCCATGCTCAGAGCAGGGAGCAGAGCTCAGCCTGTGCCATGAGGCACAGCACAGGGTCTGTGCAGCTGCACTCCAGGTGAACTTTTTTCTGGCTAAATGATGGCAGGGGAAGGGATTATTTTTGCCTCACTGTGGCAAAATATTCCACCTTCACCCTGAACACATGTCCCAAATACTTCCATGTTCTCAAGATAACTTCAGAGATAAGGGGTTATTTAACTCTGCCAAATTGTGGCATTTGTTCTACACGATGTATAACTGACAAATATTTACACAATTAACATCTGAATTCAAGCATGCTTTAGTAATACAAAGATGTGATTAGTCTTACCAGAATATGATTTTTTTAATGGACGTGGCTCCCACTTCCCAGCAAAGATTTAATAGCTGAGTCCTGCAGGGAAGTCTCCATTTGTGAACTTTTATAGCTTTAAAAATATCCCAGGGTACATTTTCTAGCACACAGCATGGCACAGCACAGAATTTAAATGAAATACCGTGTTCAAAATGAATGAACAAAGTGCATATTGACACTACCTTCCTCCTTTCCTTTCTTGTTGAGCTAAAATCATATAAATGACTGGTACTGACAATGGGTATGGCTCTGGTGTCTGGAAGCAGCATTATTTCTTTTCAGCCTCAAAATGTGGAATAGGGCGCTTTGAGCACATTTTGGGGTACCTCCTCAGCCTTCTCCACTCCACTGGAGGTCTGCTGGCATCTCCAGAATGCAGTAATGACGCATGGAGGTAACAGGCTTACACAGCTGTTTTAGACCCTCCTCAATCCCAATGAACACAGGTAGACAGAGGCAGTGGCAACTGCATAGGCCCTTCCCTTTCATCATGACATGTGCATCTGTGGCTCATATCAGACGTCCAGCTCAACTCTGACCCTACCAGGTATCCCAAGGGGGGTGGGCTCCCAGCACAACAAGCTCTGGTAAAAATTTCCAAGCTGCAGGAGCCAGCTGTTGGAACTCCCCATAAACTACTCCCAGTTTGGTTTTTAACCAAATGTACCTTTTCTGCCTCCACACCATTGCCTCCAAGATAAGAAAGTGGATCCCAAGCTGCCTAAAAGAGGACAAAGGTCAATTTGTGTGTCAATGCATTTGGAGATCAATAAATGAAAATAAAACAGCAGAATCACCTCAAATTACAAACCCCACCACCTTCTTCCATTTCTTTAAACAGCTAAGTAAACTCCAAAAAACCCCAACCCAAGTTGGTTTTAATGGGAAGAAAACTCAAACTGAAACATACGTAACATGTTTCATCCCTAACGATGATGAGGACAGTGAGTTGTCAGATGAATTACCTTCTGTGTGCTACCGAGGGCACAGACTGTGAATCTTATAGAAGTAGCTGGGTGTGCAATAACTGCAGAATCAGCATCTTGTTTTGAAAGGACTCCTGCAAACCCTGCAGGAACGTTTCAGTACTAGATGGTGTTGCTATGGGCACCAAAGGGAAGCTTAATATAAGAGAAACTGTCTTAGGAATTCATGGGGGATGGGTGTAAACAGTATATGTACATAGGAACTGGAATGTCCCTGGCACTAAAAAGCAAATAGTATTTTGGGGGTTTTAGTGTTCTGCTAATAACATTTTAGTGTAGGTCTTTCCAGAGGGACAATATAAGCTGGTACCTTTTTTTCCAGTTGCTTAAAGTGAAGTATAGGCAAATAGGTAATCAAGTCCTGTAAGGTATATCGGCATCCTGTGTGGCAGAAGTGTAATGAAATCTGGATGCTACAGATAGATATAATTTCTCCGTTAAAAGAGATGTTAAAAGTGGGTACAGAAAATGAGGGAAATTGCAGAACTTCAGTTCCCTCTAGCATTCAGGAAAGAGGATGCCACTGAGTACAGTTCAAACTTTATTCAAGAATCACATTGGCAGGGGACAGCCAGATGATTTAATTCAAGGCTAGATGTCTCCCATTCTGTCTCTCTCTCTGCCAGCGTAGACTATCTAAGTAGATGAAAGGAAAGAAAAAGTACCCAGTGTAGAATAACTGCAAGTATATCTCAAGACAGACAAAGAGAATGCAAAATTAAATTCCTGATGTGAAAAGAATGGAACAATAAGCCCATCTCCCCGAGATACCTTTGGAACGGATTCCATTTCAGTGCTCTCTTTCTTGCTTGCTTGTACTATTTTTCATTGATGCAAACCAAAGAAAGCTTGAAAGCCTTTTATTATTTCTTATTTTCTTTTACTCTTTAGTATGTGGTATAAATTCTTTTTTTAAATATTATTTTCCTGCCAATGTTAAAGCAGTTCCCATTTTTCTAGTTTGTTTCTGACACTAGCTGTGTTCAACAATGCTTCCCCACTGAATCACTTCTTTCATCTATTCAGCTTCTGTTATTTCCCTTATCTCATCTCCCCCCTTCACCAGCTTACCTCTCATTAACCCTCAGGGTTCCAAACATATTGTAACTCTCCCAAAGACACATATTTTTATTCAGACATAAGTCATTTTTGCTTCCTAGCTTCAGTTTCCATAATTCCCTAATAGAGTAGCTGTGTGTAGTGCATATTCTTTACGGCACTGTGAACAATAAACCAAGACATTAATTTATACTTCTGCATTGTACATTGTTCCACTTCACATTTTCCCTCTCTGAACTGAGTCACAGAAAATCTCATTCTTTCTGATACAGGAAATATAGTTCAATCCACATGTAAAAATCTGATTGACTAGCAATTTTGTTTGACCAGCAAAATTATTATTTTCTAAGAGTAACTTTAACCCATTGTGGTATATTTAAAACCGTGTTTTAACTTTCAAAAGTAGTGGTAATGATACATTAAGCTCAATTTCTGCTACTATAAGATATACAGGAGGTTTCTAGGAAATAAGCACTCTTTTACTATCACTAATGCTTTTATGGCTTTATGGTTTTCAGATATACAACTACCTTTACTTTTCTGAGGATGAAAAATAACCAAAGGCAAGCGATTTAACACCTGAGTTTTACCTATAACTTTTGTAATTGAAACAGGTGACAGTAGATGGAATTATATCCAGCTATTCATGTAGACATCCCTCTCTGCTATTTTTGCAATTAATTTTGAAACCCAGCTCCAGTCATGAAGCCACATAAAGTTCCTATGAAGTTTTTGGAAATGTGTGTTGTGTAGAATGAGGTGAACATGTAAGTTCAGAGGAGGTTCATTGGTCATCCTGGTAAATAGAATACCTGTCTCAAAAAGTTTACACAGGCATCTATACTTAAGAAAAATTAAGGTTATATATGGGAGATTATGTAAATAACTTCAAAATTTATCATGGGTGTATAAAGAAAACATATTTTGGAAAACACATTTTTTCCTTGCTATTCTATATGTTATTAATATTGGCTCTAAATAGAGGTTATTTGAGAGCCATAGAAAGGTTTGCTGTGTTAATACATTAATGGGTGTATTTATTGGAATCAGGTGGAAGTTTCTTTATAAATGTCTCAACTTCAAAACTTAAAGTTGGATGAATTGATGTTTATAAAACACAAATGATTTTTTCTCTTTTTAATCTAAGCAACATTTCTTCTACTTATATTATGTAACAAATTATTATCACTTGACTGTACAAAATATATATTTTTTAAAATTCATAGGAAAATGAATACATATTTCATATTTTTAAATGAAATGTTTATACTGATTTATGGTAAACCTTTTCAGAATTTTGTAAGATTTTAGCACAATTCAATGGAGTCTTTTGAGCAAAACCAAATTATACCCAAGAACATTCTCACAGATATTAAAAATAATTGCCTTCACAAAAAAATTCAAGTTCGTGCCAGGAGCAAAATAAATATTTAAGTTACATTTTGTGCAAGTGGTCCTTGCTAATTTAATCGTCAGAGATACTCAGTCCTTTATAACTTAATCACTCCTTCATCTTGTATTTATTACTTCAAATGGTTAGTTTTCTATTACAGAGGAACTTATTGCTGTATCAAAGGCTTAATCGAGCTCCTTTTAAAAAATCATGATTGTCACTATAAAATCATGTATCCACAGTAAGTGTGTTTATAGAGAACTTGCAGCTTTAAATTTCACTTAGAAAAAAAAAGCCTTATACTTTCATGCAAGTTCTGAATGCAGATTTACTATAAAATACGTGAATAATAATACCAGGTTATTTTGGAAAGTGTTCTTTCATGCAATCTCTGCATTTAGCACAATCCCAAAATGGCAGCCCAACAGGTGGTCCTTTCATAGGCTTCAGCCCAAACAATCGGGACAAAAAGGACACCAAGAATCGAATGTTCTTCAGGATTTAAAAAGCTGTTCACTTCCCTTTGTTCATTTTCAGATTTAGCCATGTTCATTATTGTTGAGGCACAAATGCAGGACATTCTTTTTTGACATTTTGCCATAAATAGACACTGACTGGGGCTGACTAGCCAGCTAGCTGCTTTGTCACATGCAAGCGGAAACTACTTCACAAAGCGAATGCATTCCTGGTGCCTCAATGGCCCCGGCAAGCACCAGTTGTGACATGTGGCAAATCTGGCAAAGTCTAAGTTAACAAAAGTATGGGTGACAAAGGCTGAAGTTTCTCTTCCTATATTTTCCTCCACAGTAATTATTTAATTCTGGCCTAATGAATTTTCCTGGAAGACTGGGTGTCACATTGACAGCCTCTTGAAACCTGAAAATATACTTTAGCATTGTGGGCTCTCTTCAGAGGGAACTGTTAGTTAACCGGTAATGACAGACTTCAGGGGTGAAATCTAAGATGAAATACTTGTTTCTAAGTATTTTAAAAGTTGTGAAAGTTTCTCGTTACAGTGATCTCAGCCTCAACATCCATAACAAAAGATGAGCTCTGTCCTGTGGGTCTTTCACGATGCAAGGAGCCCTTACAGCTGCCTTCACTGTGCTACAAGGAATTACTCTCCAAAGTAATGGGCACCGAAGCACAAATCAAGCTTTTTCCTTCATATGTCTGAATAACTGTGTAAAACACAACTTGTAGAAAAGGCAGAGCTGTAATGGTAACTGTTTGAGAACAGTAAGTGAATTTATTTTTGAATTTTTAAATTGCCAAGTCAAATCTGCTTCTGCAACTGCGTATTTTTAGTGGAGTACACCCAGTGGTTTGTTTGGTTTGGAGTTTGGTCCCTTTTGTTTTTTTAGTGTTTTTTTTTGTTTTGGTTTGGTTTGGGTTTTTTTTGACATCTCCCACCACATTCAAAACTTCCAGGGTCTCCCACTGCTATTGCCTTAGAGATTTTCCAATGGTCATCCAAATCTGGGGTTTCTGACACCTGCTGGGATACAGATGAGACCTGTGTTTCTAATAGCCCTGTTGTGTGGAATGAAAGTTTGATACTAGACCCTAGATAACCTGTTAGATTGAAATCAAACCCTGTTAACCTCTTACTTTCAGCATTAAATTTTTTGTTGGAAAATGTGACTTCCTTCAAATTGTCTTATGAAAAGTTATGTTGCAAATATAAATAAAAGTTTCATGCATTTTAATTTTAAAACATCTATGTGAAGAATTGTTTATAAAAGTTAGAAAATACATTTGATAATTGCTGATAACCATTCCAGCACAGGCACAAGCAAACGCGTCTCTCAACCCTTCTGCTGCCAAAGATAACAGCATAGTCTAGAAGAAAACAACCTTTAGGTACAGACACAGTCTTCCCTGTGTTAGTAGGGTAGCAGCTCTGCTGAGCAGTGAATTTTTCCTGTTTAGTTCAAATCCTGAAATCAGCAGTGGAAAAACTCAGTGTTAAATAGGTTAGTGAATGAAGCTGTTTGTCATCTGGATGTTTGTTTCATAGTTTACCTGAGCCCATTATGTGTGGAGAAACCAGTTTATAAATGACTGAAAGAGTGAAAGCCAAGACCTGCTGTTGACAACCTGAAGATTCTTGGGCAAACTTCTTCATTGTGGGTCTCCCCTTCCAGGGAAAACATCCACCGGAGTGTTTTCCTTGCAAGCCTTTGCAGTGGGCTGTGAGTCCTCACAGTGTTCCTCCAAAGGAGTAGGCTCTTGCTTTTCTTTGTAGTACAAAAGCAAAATTGTTCAACTTTTTAATATATCCATGTCAAAGTCATAGCCCTTATAGATTGTAGCAGGAAATCAGTTAGTAAAATATTTAGGCAACAAGTCAAAATTATTATTGGGTGATAAATGATGAATAAGGATTTTGGGTTATTTCATCCACAAAGTACACATAGACCAGAAAAGTTAGCTTGTAAAAAACCAGTAAAATTACACAAAAGAGGGACTTGATGCTCTTTCCACTCTTAACTTTATTTTTAATTTTATTCTAGTCTTACTATCATTCCAAATTTTCTAACAACTCCTTTAAAGCAAGATAGCTTTCATTAAGAAAAGTATTTTTATAAAACAGGTACATAAATTTTTCCATACTGACATCCAAGTTTCATGTTAAAACTGAGAAAAAATAAGTCTGTCTGTGTGAGAGTACTGATTTAAGGGAAGAAAAGTAGAAGTCACAGGACACAGGGAAACTTAATTAGAAAATATCAAACAGCATTGAACGTTAAGTAATGAGGAGGTAGAAACAGGGAAGCATCCAGCTTTACCTCCCTCCAGACAGCAAAAAAGTCTCTTGTAAATTTAGCTGTCAGAAATGATTGCTTTGTTTTCAACAAGTGGCATTACTTTCTCTTATACTGGAATTAAAATTGATTGAAATTGATTTGTTACTTTTCAGTATTTCCCACACTCCTTCATTCCTTTCAATTTGAAAACACTATTTCCGTGAAACAAGCACAAATAGAGACAGCATGTATGTTTCTGGGTTTTGTTTTTGTTTCTTTCTTTGAGGCAGCTAAGTATTAATATAAGATACTGGTGTAATATTTCATTTTCCTCTAAAGAAATAATTTCAGAAATTGTGTCTTCCTAAAAGAATGAGGTGTTTGGTTTTTTTTAAATTTTACTGATTTTTCTGGGGGGAAAAAGGGAACAGTGTAAGTATAAATTCTTAAGCAGCCACACTGAATGGTTCAAATCAGAACAAAAGCTTTGCTATGTTGCTTGGAAGGATTTCCCATTTGAAGTCTTGTTCCTGCTTTTGGACCACCTGGATGAAGGGCAGTGACCAAGCAGTGATGCCAAGTGGTGGGACTGGCCCAGGGCGGGGCCAGGGGGCACAAGAAGCCCATGCCAGGCAGTGACCTGCAACAGAAAGCAGAGTGCACTGATGGTTCAAGGAGCTTGTGACAACATTTCATGGAGAAACTGCCTGCAGTATAGCTCTGCCTGTGCTTATTTAGTTCCAGCAGCTATAAAACTGTGTTTGTTTGGATTCAGCTGCAGAACCAGCTTACCTAAAGTCTTGTAGCAGCAGATTACAGTATAATTCAGTCATCTTTACTCTGTAGCATTACTAAGAAAGGATTTTATTAGAAAGTCTGATTATTCTTCTCCCAGATACAATATATGAAAGCACCATTTGAAGTCCAGGACCCAAACACATCCTGAACATTTCTTGTTCTATAATGACAGCAACCTTGTAATACAGACGGTCTTTATGATCCCCACTTACTTACAGGGAACTGAGGGATAAAGCATGGAAAAATCAAATGGCTTGCATAAAGCTTCACCAGCAACTTGCAGATATGGAAAGCATTGGACCAGTCCCTGCTAAATCTCAACAGAGAACTGTAACCATGAGAATCTTTTTCTCCTATAACACATTTTCTCCCAGAATACAGAAGTTTGTATTTTAGTCTGTTTGAATTCTTTGCTTTTCAGTGGTTCTACCTGCTTGTATTTCAGGCCTTTGCTGACTTTTTTTTCAACTGTAGAACCCCACATGAGGTCAGAGTGTGTTGCTTTGAAACAGAGACTAGCATGTCGTTATATAGACCCACAGGCTGAAGTCCAAGGACTTCCCTTATCCTGGTGCACTTTTTCATTTATTCCAAGCAGTGAATAATGGGAAGATCACCAAAAGCATGGCAGAAAAAGGGAGGACCAGGGTGGTAATCTCAGCAGGGGAGAGCAGGTAAGAAAGGGAGCAGTGATTGCATAACTAAATTGTCAAGAATGGGAGTGACTAAAATAGATACAAAACAGCAGGAGTAATAGGGAAAATAGGAAACATTCTGGGATAGGTAGAGAAGGATGGAAGAGTTTCTTTCTTGCCATGAAGATATGCCAAGTTCTTGATGATCAGCAACTGCTAAACCTATTTTTCTAAATCTTGCCATAGTAATTTTTTTTCCCTCAGAAGGACACAAGCAAGCAACATTCACTTGCCATGAAGCAGTCTTTGAATGACTTACAAAGTGAAAAGATACAACAAATATTTTGTAATTAATAAAATCTGTGGAGTTACAAAATGATTTTAACAACCTCCATAAAAAACTAGATTGTAAAGCCAGTTCTTTCCTTAGTTAATCCTACAAGAGCCCTGAACCCTCGCTGTAAGCTGCAGCATTGGTATTACTTGAGAGAAAATTGGTTCCTGAAGCCTGTAGTCGTTGCAGGCAAAATCACAGAGCTCTGTGTCGCTGGGAGTCAGAAACACCTTTTTCTGAGAGGTTCTGAGGGACTAATAGTCTAGTTTTCTTCTGCACAGAAACAGCTCTCCTCTATGCATTTAATGACCTGATAACCTTTGGACTTCTTAGTGCCTGTGCAACCTGCACCAGCAGCCTGTCAGAGTGTAACCAGAATTGGTTCCTTCCTCTCCTGTCAGACTGCTTCTTCTTTGCTTTCATCTCCTCTGTGCTAACAGCCCTTCTGTGTAGCATCCTGACAGGTCAATCTCTGGCGCTCTCCTCTGGCACATTTTGTATCCCCCTGGTCTCCTCTACCTGTACAACTGTCTATACTGGGTAAGTGTCTTTTCTGTAGCTCCAGCACCTGGAAGAACCTTACTTTGTCTCCTGTTGACTCTCTGTCTTGTTTCAAATTGCATTTGAAATAGCTTTTCACCTTTGCTATATCTATTTTTTCTCTTCGCTGCTTGCTGGACTTGTAATTGCATTACAGGCACTTAGTGAAACACTTTGGCACAGCTAGAAGTCCATATACACATGTCCTCTATTAAACTGGAATTCACAGTTTCTTACTTGATACATGTTGTTATAAAACCAAAGCAGAGATGAAGCACTCCTGGTAAGTGTGAGTTTGGAACTGAGGCTTCCCTCAACGTGTGCTGAAGGGTGTATCAACACTGTTTCTATATGAATAAAGAGCAATTACCATCAGCAACTTTTAACATACTGATTTTTAAATGCTTTCCATTTTGCAGTGCTTTTTCTCCTTTGCTGCGTGGGACATGTATTGATGAAGAATTGTGAATGTGAGAGGAGAATGTCTCTCATGCCCACAGTGTAAGAAATGGGGTTTTTTTATAAGCCATTGCAACATGCCAGTGAGGGTTTCCGCTACACTGGGGGATTCCTGTGCTGTCTCCTGTTAAACTGTGGTAGATAATTCAGCAAGCGTGATGGTGCACCCTAGAGCTGAAGTTACAGGCAATAGAATCTGCTTAGCTGTGTCATCTGAACAGGCTGCCTTCCCACAGTGGTAGTTTCATCTGTATTAAACAGAAGGCTCTTCCTGCCCTTCTATCCCATCTTGGTGACAACAGATTCTGAAAAATTAATTCATACATGAAGGCAACAATCCATATATTTTCTTTCACAAGTTTTGTTCAAAAGCTCTCATTCAGGATTTGAACTTGTTTGATACTGTGCACCCTCTTGGCCTGAGAAGTGTCTGGTTAGTGAAACTCCTTGCTAGTTTTCTTCAGATTTATTAATTGTGGATGCTGTGACTGATCATAAAATTAATTCCCTGTGAGATGGTCAAGCAAAACAACTGGCATGCTTAAGCAAACATCTATGGTATGATGTGTACAGAATTGCTGGCATGAAAGCGTACTTCTCATTACTATAATAACTCTGCCGACACCTTGCTTTCTTGCTAATGTACACACAGGTATGTATATACATACATACACAGGTATATATATATATATATACACACACACACATACAACTTGGGTCTCACTGCATGAAGCTCCAGCTACATAAAGAAGAGGTTGGAGTACTAGGTAATTGATGGCACTTTCTTCATTCTTTGAATGATTTGGATGATTCAGGGTCTGGTGTTGAAAATTTTTCTGTGTAAACACAACTACAGTGCAGGTTCTTCAAATTACTCCCCACATACCCAGAAGACTCAGAAATAAACCCCAGCAAGAGCTGGGTTAACAGACCAGTGCTTGGTAAAGACTTGCTCATGCTTTGTGTTATCAGTAAGAGACCAGAGCCTTTGGTGGGAAGCAACTAGCCAGCCTCCTTGGTCTTCACTGCTGAAAGGGGAGTGACAGTTTCCATTAAATGCAAAAATCTGTATGTATAAACTGAGTATAAAATAATGTAGCATATGTATGCACAGCTGTATAAGAGACTATTGATCATAGACTTACTAGAATTATCATAAAACAGGCTACAGAGGCATGGCTTTTATTTTCTGACAAGTGCTAGTAGGTGTATAATTCTAGTTTTGAACCAAATGAGTTTGCGACGATTTAGCCTGGCTGTTGCTACAAAACTTTATAACAGAACATATTGTAGAACTGGTAAAATAGGTCATAATTAAGTAAGAAATGTTATTATATTTATGTATAAACAACTTATTTGTATTCATAGTAGATTGTCTTCACAAATCTATTCTTGTCTCAGTGCCAAATAGAAATTTAATGTCATTGTTATGTTTATGTGAACATCACGCTCTTATATTCCCTCTCTTTGGCCTTGAATAAAAATCAGAATAACAATAATATAAATGGTATGAAAGTAGTCATGAACAGTAGCCCATCTGTACTGGACAGAATTCTACAAATCAATTAGATGGTCATAAAAAGCTAATCAGATGAGGATGAATCAACTGTGGAAATAAAATAGATTGAACTCTTATGTTTATTGTTCATGTGTAACCCTTTTTAATAATCAAGATGGGTAAATTACAGTAATTAACCTTTAAAAATTTAGATGATTTTCAAATAATAGCTTCAAACAATGCCTATTCTTTTCATTGTTATTTTCAAGAGTTTTGCCCATGACAAGGCAGTTTCATTACAAGATCTACAGAGGTAGTGGTTTTGTAGTTGTGCTTTCTTTTTTCTTATTTCTCAATCATTAGACTTTCTACAATACATACTCCTACCTCTCCCACATCAGGTAGCACTTCAAGTCAGAAGAAATCAAATTCATATGTCCTAGGAAGCGATGTCAAGAAAACTTGTCTCCTAGAGACCACTTGAGTTGGGTCTCACTGCTTTTGGGTGGGATAGATTATCTGACAGGTCATCAAATCCTATTCCTAGCCATAGGAGCATCTTATCTGGGTCAGCAAAGGCAACATGTAGCCCAATACTTTCAGAGGGGTTGCTTGGATCCTCAGCAACCCACAGGGCTGGGGATAGTTTCATCTGCTTTCTGCCACGCTTTGAGGTAGCAAGCAATTATGAGGATCATATGGGTTCATGTTACAGCATGACTGAAGAGAGATCCCTCCAGCTACAGAAGCTGGAGTGCTCAGCAAGTCTTCAACAGGAAGGGTTAGAGGAAACACTTGCTTTTATGGGGGAAGAGAAAAGGTTATCTGTAAGGGAATCTTTCTTTAGATGATCTTTACCTCTTCAGAGTCCTCTCTCCAGGTCTTCAGGAGAGGATGGCTCATCATCTGTTATTGTAGAAAACAGTTTGTTCTCACTGGTGCAAATTATTTGTAAACTGATCAATCAAAAATGTATTTTTATTCAGTATTTTGACTACTTGTCCTCCAAATAATTTATCTTCAGCATTTGGGGGTTAAAATCTCAGTGGTGTTGTAATGTCTTAATTAGAACAGGAGATAACTTATGATGTATTAAAAATAAATAAATAATCCAGTACTGATCATAATACATTGAATGGAATGGCGAATGGTTTGAGTTTCCTAAATTACTGATATTACCTGCTGATACGAGGGCTGTTCAAAAGGGCACTTCACTTTTGGGTTTATTTATTAAAATCTTGCACTCAACTGTAAGAAATTAGCCTCCTAGAGATGAATCGCTGCTACTCAGAGGAGCCTGAAGAAACAAAACTGATGATGCACACGTTGCAGAACTGCACAGTAACACAAGCTCCAATATTTTACTACCATCTCTCACACACAGTGCTAAACAGCAATGCAAAGCATTCCTAAGGGAGACAAATATTCTTGGCTTAAAAGTGATGCTCTTAGACATTTTCCTCAAGTAAATAATGCTAAATTTAGTGCTGTGCAATTACCTTTTTTATCTTGTAACTGAAAGTCCTTAGTAACTGAGGTGAAGCGTGAAACACAGGCTATTGGACTCTGATGAAACCTGGAAAGATCACTAGACCAGCTTTCAGGTAAGCATAAATAAGGAGACAGAATGTCTCTTTATCTGAGAACTTCACAATTGAAGCTGGGGTTAAAGTATGTTGAGGTCTTGCAGTGGAAATCAAGCTACCCTTTTCCTTCTTGGTTAGCTGCAGAGATTTTTAGCATTTCCCTCAAAGCATGCACCTTGAAAACATCAGGGCAGAAGAGATGCAGCCTGGAACACTTCGCAATACTTTGCAGGCCATACTATGGTCAATCTCTCTTTTCTAGCCAGTTTACAGCACAGTAAGCTTGGTGTTGTTGACAGTTTGGGATAGCAGTACGCTAGAACCGTGATAAACATGTTCTGGGCGAGTTAATTAAGCAATGCAATTCCTAATTGTCGAGAATTTTAATACGTATATATATTGGACATGTGTGGGAACCCTCCACAGAATTTCATCTGAATCTCATGATATATCATCCTGCAATGGGTTTCAGTTACATTCAGTGCAAGAGTTCCTCAATGAGGAAACCTAACATCCAGAATTAATATTGTGTAACCCAAATCTGGGTGGTTTTTATCAATTGCCAAGTTCGGGGTCCTAAGAGAATTGCTTTTTCTTACTTTTGTGTGACTTCAGTAACAAATGGCATTTGTGCATTGACTGATGTCAATAGGATTTCCACTACTGACTGGGAGAGGTGGATGTGAGTAGTTATAGTTTCAAAATCTTTCATGGAATTTTTTCTCTCCCTTACTAAGGCAGAGGTTTGGGAGCCGAAGCCCACCATCCACTACCTGCTCCTGGAACCAGCTAACAAAAGCATGATTGATAGCTTTGCATTCCAGCTTAATGGCTGGGGAGGACTGGGGGAGGTGGGGCTAGGGGAGAAATTTTTTTTCTGGGCTTTTTGCCACGCTTCTCTCCTCCAGCTGCTGTGTGGGTGCCAGCCACCATTTGCTGGGCTGGTGGAAGCACTTGGAGGGAGCTCTCTTGGCTCAGACCCCCACCTCCGTACATCTGTGCCATTCTTCGAAGAGAGGGAGAGCAGTCACTGCTACCTGGATTTGCTACAGACTTCTTGAGGGCCGACGCCACCTGCAGAGGAGTTGCTACACACACACACCCTACACCTCCCCCAGTGCTTTTGGACAAAGGATGAGGAGAGGATCTTTTCACTGCCCACAGGAAACCTTTCAGCTTGTCCCTTGTGGCTGACATTCCCACATGAGGTTTTTTTGGGAACCATCATCTCTCTTTGTTTTGTTTTTTGGTTATATATATATGTATATATAATATATATGTATATAAATTCGTAGTAAAGAACTGTTATCCTTTTCTACCATTTTCTGATTAGTCTGTTAATTTCAAAGGTTGTGGTGGTTTTTGGGAAGAGGCCCCCTTCCTAGTCCAGATAGACTCTTAAATGTTGGCAGTGCTCTGATAGACTTGCTGTTTCTGAACAGAGAAGGGCTGGTGGGAGATGTGGTGGTTGAAGGCTGTCTTGGGTAGTGACCACGAAACGATAAGAGTTTTCAATTCTCAGTGAACTAAGGAAGGGGATTAACAAAACTTCTGCCTTGGACTTCTGGGAGTAGGACTTGAGCCTGTCCAGGACACTGGTTCAGAGAGTCCTTTGGGAAATAGCCCTTAAAAAAAAAAAATCCAAGAAGACTGGACATACTTTAAGAAAGAAATCTAAAGGTGCAGGAGCAGCCCATCCCTATGTGCTGACAGGCAAGGGAAGACCACCAGCATGGCTGAACAGGGAGCTTTTGCTGGAATGCGGGGCAAAAAACAGAGTTTATAACCTTTGGAAGAAGGGGCAGGCAAATCAGGAAGAATACAAAAATGTTGTTAGGTCATATAAAGTGAAAATTAGGTGAAAGTTCAGCTAGAACTCAGTCTGGCTACTGCTGTGAAAGATAACCAAAAGTGTTTTCATAAATACATTAACAACAAAAAAAGGGCCAAGGAAAATCTCCATCCTTTATTGGATATGGAGGGAACACTGTAACCAAGGATGAGGAAAAGTCTCAGGCACTTAATGCTGCCTTTGCCTTAGTCTTGAACACAAAGAACAGTTATCCTCAGGTCAACTGGCCCCCTGAGCTGATAAACAGGTACTGGGAGCAGAACAGATGTTTTGCAATCCAGGAGGAAGTAGTTACTGACCTGCTGTGCCACTTGGACATGCACAAGTCTATGAGGCCAAATGGTGAGACCTGAAGGTGCTGAGGGAGCTGGTGGAAGAGCTCTCCAAGCCACTCTTCATCATTTATGACCAGTCCTGGTTAACCGGGGAAGTTCCAGATGACTGGAAGTTGGCCAGTGTGACGTAGCATCTACAAGAAGGGCTGGAGGGTCTGGGGAACTACAAGCCTGTCGGCCGAGCTTTGGTGCTGGGAAAGATTATGGAACAGATCATCTTGAGTGCCATCATGTGACACATACAGGACANGTCCAGCAGAAAAGGACCTGGGAGTGCTGGTCAACAGCTGCTGAACTTGAGACAGCAGTGTGTCCAGATGGCCAA
>WBMV01001721.1:0-21674 GCA_013396655.1 Campylorhamphus procurvoides | reverse complement strand
GGGCAGTCCATTCCAATGCTTAACAACCCTGTCTGTGAAGAAATTCTTCCTGATGTCCAACCTGAACCTCCCTTGGCACAGCTTGAGGCTATGTCCTCTCATCATGCCAGTAGCTGCCTGGGAGAAGAGGCTGACCCCCGCCTTGCTACAACTATCTTTCAGGTAGTTGTAAAGTGATAAGGTCTCTCCTGAGCTTCCTTTTCTCCAGGTTAAACAATCCCAGCTCCCTCAGCTGCTCCTCATATGACTTACTCTCTAGACCCTTCACCAGCTTCACTGCCCTTCTCTGGACTCTCTCCAGCACCTCAATATCTTTCTTGAAGTGAGTGGCCCAGAATTGGACACAGTACTCAACGCGCAAATGTTCCAAGGCTGTCAGGGGATGACTGATCATGCTCTCTCTCATCCTTCACCTCAGTGCCCCTCCCATCTTAGCCATGCAAGAGTTCCTGGTATGGTCAAGGGACGCTTCACCACCCAACTCATTAAAAAAAGACCAAGGCCTAACAAGAATTCCCAAGGTCATAGAGTGGTCCTGAAGAGGGGGGAGGGAGGGAGGGAGGGATGCACCACCACAATCCCCCCTGTGACCAAAGTCTATCCACCTTTCTCTCACAGAGTGGCACTGTGGTTGCCTCTTGCCTCTGTGCCTATAAACAGGCTAATGCCATGTTCCAATTGCAATTTGAGGGAAATTTTTGGTTAGGTTACCTAGTTATTAAGATTGTTAGATGTGATTAAAGAATATTATATATGTGAGGAGTTTTTTTCAACAGTGCCATCCTTCTAGCTATTCCCCACACTCTAATATACAGAATAATGTTCCATAACAAGCACAATACAACAGAAATTAGTAAAATTACAAAGGGATGTGGCATTTGATTTAGAATTCCTGTTGCTGTCAGTGACCATCTGAATAAGGTGTTCCACCAGTGATGCTCTCCAGCCTTCTTCACTCTTTTTAGGAGGTGGTATATCTTCTTGGTATCATGATGAATGGTGATTAGAGTTTTGTGTCCATTGTTTCAGAGACATTCTAGCAGTTGAGACAGGTCATCATGCTTCAGGCAACCATACAATCATAAGGACTGCTTATCCTTCTTTTAGGAACAATCATTGCCAGCATGAACCAAATCTGGCTCACACATTAACAAGCCCAACCCACAGGGTGGAGACCCTCACTTCTTTTATTTGTAATAATCAATATGGCAATAGTCATAATCACGCTTAAGCCCAAAGGCATTACAATGATAATCGCTAATGGAGCAAGCTATAATTGTACAAATTTAGGAATCCCACCATTAATATGAATTTGGCAGAGGGAAATGATATGTGAAACACAACCTCCAAATAGTGAAGGGGAAATTTACTTAGTTTTTAATATATTCCTTCAAAAAATGGCATACATGATACAAGACTAGTATCTGTTCAATGAGTGTTACATTAAACCAAAATATGGCAAGAGAAGTAGTATGCACATAGAAATTCAACCACAACTGAAACTGAGATAATTTATATCGGCACAACAAAAACTACCTTAGCCCCCACAATGCATCCTACTACCTCCAAGACCTCCAATAAGACTATTGAAACCTTATCCCCACAGATTTCTAAAATTGGACCCTATGCCATCAAATATACAGGCCAGCAACGAGTGCTATTTAATCCTTCATGAACCCTCAAATGAGTGGAATTATCAATGCTGATTAATATCTCTGCCATTAAACCACAACCACGTGAACAGAGAAGGTGACATTGTGACCAGTGGCTCTGTACAAAATACAATGAATGCTTATATCCAATTTGTTTTCAACCCACTCTGGTCAGATTTGTTGTTATCTCAACTCTTTGTGCCGCACATTGGGTGCCAAATAAGGCCATCATGGTTTAGGAATGGCACTCCCCACTATAGTGTTCCCACTGAAACACTCCAAACCAATTGCTCACTCCCCCTCTCCCTCCCCCTGTGGCGGGATGGAGAGGAGAATTGGAGGCACAAAAGGTAAAGATCACGTGTTGACATAAGAACAAATCACTAGAAACAGCAATGAAATAAGAAAAACAGTAACAACAACAATATTAATAACAGAGTGTACAAGAGAGGATAACAATTCACATGCGAGTGCTTACCACGTGGAACCTGGTGCTACCCCGATTGCTCATCCCACCACTGGCCTGACTGGAAGGGACCCATCCCCCTCCACCCTCTGTGTATGATGTGAGGTGGTATAGAATAATCGCAGGGTCCTGGTCATGCCCCTCCTGGCTGCTGCAAAAATGAATCCTGTCCTGGTCAGAACCAGGACATGAGTTGACCTTGGCTAGTTGCCAGGTGCCCACCAACCTTTTAAAACTTGCTGGCAAAAGTATCAGAATAGGTGGAATAAGTGGAAGCTGAACTTTCAAGAATGAAAAGGAATTACACTGGAGAACTTACTTGAGAAGTTGATGGATTTTCAGTACATTGCCTCTTCAAAGAAGTATTTGTTTTTAATAGATGTGCTTGAATTCAGGTTGTGAGAAAGTCTGCAAGCTGTGGGTGTCAGTGGTTAAGATGGATTGAGCTGAGACTCTTTTCTGAGTTTAGACTGTGAACCTGCTTGTCTGTCCTCTTGTTCCCTCACATCTTAGGGAGCAATGACTGAGTGGTCCTCTGAATACATGCGATACTTGCAGCTCTTGTTAAGACGATGCTTATAGTCAGTCCCATATACTAGAGCTTCAGTCATCTGCAAATGGGGAGCAGGAGAAACTTACTCTTAAGGACCAGCTGACTACATGCTTTATGCTTCTTCAGATTTAGCATCTTGATGATAACTGAAGAAGTTGCAGAGCAGCATGGACTCACCAGTCCTCTGCTGTGCTTAGCCATTGTGTGATGCCCTGTGCCCAGAAGCACACTGTTCACACAAGGACTGTCTTTTGGGGTGCTGTGACACCCCTGCTCATCTCAGGTCTAGGTGTTGCCTGTCCTGCTCCAGCTGTTACCAGTGCCTAAACTGCCACCCTGCCAGTTCTTCTGCACAAACAGCAGGACCTGAGGAGTGGTTTGTCAAAGAAAGAGAGTGGGGAAAGCAAGAGGGAAGAGGGTGAGGCAATAGGAGAGCAAGGTGCCAGCTGAGATAGGACACAGGGTACATACCACTTTCCTTCAGGGTGAGGTGAGCTGCCAGCTGCTGGTCCATTACCCCATGGGGTGCATGCAGCAGCAGGGGAGGTTGGGGATGGAGATAATAGAAGTTGTGGCCTTCTTTCCCACCATTTTCTTTTACTTTTCCTGATTGCTAAGTCTGTTTATAAAAAAAATTCATCATCCCAAACCTCCTCTTGAAACTCTATTCCTCTTATTTATGTAAATTGTATGCTCAGTCATTCTGATCTCATCTACATCTGCAGGATAAGCTGTGGAAAAATACTGAAAGACAAAGATCAGCAAGAAGTGTGCGCATTGGCAATAGTTCACCAGAAACAGACTGCAACTTTAGGATCGGGAACACTGAGGAAGCTTGGTGTAATTGCCCTGAGAGAGGCATGAAACAAAGGTTGGAGCAGCATGGAGGTGTTGCGCTCATGCTGTTTAAAACAATGCAGCTCATGGGAACTAAGCAAAAGGAATGGCCCAACCATACTGTATATTACTTTTCACAACCCTGTGTATGCTAATGCGGTAAAACCTGCACATGCTTTACATGTATGACTAAAGTCATTCAAACTCTACCTGATCATGAAATTACATCAACCGAAACTTTATCTTTTCCCCACTCTCAAAGAAAACAACATAAATATAACTTCAGAGGGGAGGGAGGTCCACCTTTGTATTCTGGAATGGTCAATGGGCTGTATCCATTTCCTCCCTTGTAGGGATGCTTATTGGGTAAGCTTTATTCCACAGTAATACTATTGCTTATTCTTTCTGATACCAGTGCATTTATCAATGGCAATTTCTGAACCTTATTCTCTTATTTTACAATGTTGTATTGGGCTTACATGGCAAGGTTTTGGCAGCTGAGGGCTGCAGGGGTGGCTTATAAAATCATAGAAGGGGTTAAGGGGTTGGAATGGACCTTAAAGATTATCTAGTCCCAACCCCTCTGCCATGGCCAGGCATATCTCCCACTAAATCAGGTTGCTCAAGGCCTTATCCAACCTGGCCTTGAATACTGCCAGGGTTGGGGCATCTACAATCTCCCTGGGCAACATGCCTCAGTGTCTCACCACCCTCACAGTATAAAATTTCTTCCTAATATCCAACATAAATTTCCCATCTTTCATTTTGTACCCATTACTCCTTGTCCTATCACTACAGTTCCTGATGAAGAGTCCCTCTCCAGATNGCTCATCTCAGGTCTAGGTGTTGCCTGTCCTGCTCCAGCTGTTACCAGTGCCTAAACTGCCACCCTGCCAGTTCTTCTGCACAAACAGCAGGACCTGAGGAGTGGTTTGTCAAAGAAAGAGAGTGGGGAAAGCAAGAGGGAAGAGGGTGAGGCAATAGGAGAGCAAGGTGCCAGCTGAGATAGGACACAGGGTACATACCACTTTCCTTCAGGGTGAGGTGAGCTGCCAGCTGCTGGTCCATTACCCCATGGGGTGCATGCAGCAGCAGGGGAGGTTGGGGATGGAGATAATAGAAGTTGTGGCCTTCTTTCCCACCATTTTCTTTTACTTTTCCTGATTGCTAAGTCTGTTTATAAAAAAAATTCATCATCCCAAACCTCCTCTTGAAACTCTATTCCTCTTATTTATGTAAATTGTATGCTCAGTCATTCTGATCTCATCTACATCTGCAGGATAAGCTGTGGAAAAATACTGAAAGACAAAGATCAGCAAGAAGTGTGCGCATTGGCAATAGTTCACCAGAAACAGACTGCAACTTTAGGATCGGGAACACTGAGGAAGCTTGGTGTAATTGCCCTGAGAGAGGCATGAAACAAAGGTTGGAGCAGCATGGAGGTGTTGCGCTCATGCTGTTTAAAACAATGCAGCTCATGGGAACTAAGCAAAAGGAATGGCCCAACCATACTGTATATTACTTTTCACAACCCTGTGTATGCTAATGCGGTAAAACCTGCACATGCTTTACATGTATGACTAAAGTCATTCAAACTCTACCTGATCATGAAATTACATCAACCGAAACTTTATCTTTTCCCCACTCTCAAAGAAAACAACATAAATATAACTTCAGAGGGGAGGGAGGTCCACCTTTGTATTCTGGAATGGTCAATGGGCTGTATCCATTTCCTCCCTTGTAGGGATGCTTATTGGGTAAGCTTTATTCCACAGTAATACTATTGCTTATTCTTTCTGATACCAGTGCATTTATCAATGGCAATTTCTGAACCTTATTCTCTTATTTTACAATGTTGTATTGGGCTTACATGGCAAGGTTTTGGCAGCTGAGGGCTGCAGGGGTGGCTTATAAAATCATAGAAGGGGTTAAGGGGTTGGAATGGACCTTAAAGATTATCTAGTCCCAACCCCTCTGCCATGGCCAGGCATATCTCCCACTAAATCAGGTTGCTCAAGGCCTTATCCAACCTGGCCTTGAATACTGCCAGGGTTGGGGCATCTACAATCTCCCTGGGCAACATGCCTCAGTGTCTCACCACCCTCACAGTATAAAATTTCTTCCTAATATCCAACATAAATTTCCCATCTTTCATTTTGTACCCATTACTCCTTGTCCTATCACTACAGTTCCTGATGAAGAGTCCCTCTCCAGATTCGCTGTAGGCCCCCTTCAGCTACTAGAAGACTTCTGTGAGAAGGAAGCAGATGATGCCCCCATATCAAAGAGAGCCAATTTCAGCCAGCTCCAAGACAAACTCAACATAGGCCAAAGTTGAGACAATCAGAGATGTTGGTAGCATCTCTGTGATAACATACTGAAGGGTAAAAACTGTTGTGCAGCAGCAGCTGGGAGAGAGGAGTGAGAATATGTGAAACAACTATGCAGACACTAAGGTTAGTGAAGAAGGAGGAGGAGCAGGTGCTCCAGGTGCCAGAGCACAGATTTGCCTGCAGCCCATGGTAAAAACTATGATGATGCAGGTTGTCCCCCTGCGGCCTATGGAGGTTCACAGTGGAGCAGAGATCCACCCTGCAGCCTGTGAAGAACCCCATGACAGAGGAGGTGGATGTACCTGAAGGAAGACTTGTGACCCTATGGAGACCCTGTACTGGAGCAGGCTCCTGGCAGGAACTGTGGCCCATGGAGGAGGAGAGCACACCAGAGCATGTTTGCTGGCAGGACCCATGGATCCATAGAGGACTCATGCTGGAGCAGCCTGTTCCTGAAGGACTACCCCATGGAAAGGACCCACGCTGAAGCAGTTTGTGAAGAACTGCAGCCTGTGGGAAGGACTCACATTGGAGAAGTTTGTGAAGGACTGTCTCCCACGGGAGGGACCCCACACTGGAGCAGGGGAAGAGTGTGAGGAGGAAGGAGCAGCAGAGAACAAAGCGTTATGAACTGACCACAATCTGCATTCCTCATCCCCCTGTGCCCCTTGAGGGAGGAGTTAGAAGAGGAGGGAGTGGAGTTGAGCCTGGGAAGAAGGGAAGGGTGAGGGGAAGCAGTTTTTAGATTTGTTCTTATTTCTCATTATCCTACTCTGATTTGATTGGTAGTAAATTAATTTCCTCCAGTCGAGTCTATTTTGCCCATGATGGTAATTTCTGAGTGAGCTCCCTGTCCTTATCTTAACCCACAAGCCTTTTCTTGTATTTTCTCCCCCTGTCTAGTTGAGGAGGCAGAGTGATAGGTGGGCACCTGGTGGCTAGCCAAGGTCAACCACCACACCTATCCATTCACCTTCTTTTATAAAAGCTAGGTGAAGAAGGAGGACAGGGGAACATTTGGAGTTATGGTGTTTGTCTTCTCAAGTAACTGCTACACTTGATGGAGCCCTGCTTTCCTGGATATGGCTAGCCATCTGCCTGCTGATGGGAAGTAGTGAATGGATTCTTTAATTTGCTTTGCTTGGGCATGAAGATTTTGTTTTACTTACTAAACTGTCTTTATCTCAATCCATATGTTTTCTCACTTTTATCTTTTCAATTCTCTCCCCCATCCTACTGTAGGGAGAGAGAGCACATGGCTGTGTGGGGCTTAGCTGCCTACTGGGGTTAAACCACAATACTTGTGGCCTACAGAATTGTAACATATACCTTATGCATACTTTTATTTTCTTATGCTTAATTTAAAAATAAAAAGGTGTTAAATTTAGTTCTTGCTCCATATGAATGTTACCTCATGCAATACAACAATTTAATATTTTCTCAATTTGCTTTTTTGTCTTAGAATAGCTTGACATCTCTCTCAAGGAATAGCAGGAGTTGGCAAAGAATGTTTACAATTCCTTGGTACCTTTCATGAGCTTTATTTCTAGTTTTAGTCTTGCTGTGACTTTTTTTCCTCTTTTCCTTCTCTACAAACATGGTATCCATCTGTATCTGTGACTATTCTAGGGGACCTTCAAAAGCATAGTGAAGTGACATTTTTTAAGCCACTTTGGCTTACAAAATTGCCATATGGCTAAGAACAACCATGTAGAAAATTAAGAGGGTGACTCTGGGTGCAAGTTGGTGGGAGCCAACTTCTCCCCACTGTATTTGTAATCTGAGGTTGGCAGTGCATACAGCAAAATCAACTTGCACCAGAGGAGCCTCTAAAGTGCATAGAGGTCAAAGTCTACAGGCTAACTGCCCTTGCTCTAAATAGTGCAATGTGACACCTTTGTAGATACTCTTACATAACTCAGTTTTAACCTGACTTTTCCCTTTCAACTAAGTATTTCTCTTTTTTATTGCACATTTGAAATAAATATTTCCAACAACCTTTGCTCTAAAAGTACCTAACTTCAATAGCATGCTTTAGTAACAGCAAAAGAAAATGGAACTTACAAGCATAAATAATATATGTATGTGAATAGTACAGGGACAAGTTTTAGCCAAGATAAGAAATGGTAAGTACCCCACCCCCAGCTTTAGGTAAAATAACTGCCTTTGCAGACAGTCAGTTGTACCATTTACTCCGGATGTCATACCCTTCTTTCGGTCACGTGGTCTGTTGTGATTGGCTGGAAGCATCTATTACTCCACGGTCCGCAAGTGTGGGGGAAGGGGGTTTATTTTCATCCCTAGTCTTAGAGAGCGTAATAGACTGCGCCGTACTCAAAGCCTTGTTGTCTCTCCTCGCTGCGTGTCAGAGTTCTGCTGTACTGGACCGTAGGAAGGAGGTGGGAGTGGTGTCGGTTCGCTGGGTCGCCGATGTTGCATTTTGGGCTCCGTGGCGGGCCTTGCCTGTGCCTCCTGGAGAGCGGGGAGGCCCTTCCCTGTCTGGGGAGGGGCCGTGGGAAGCCAGGCAAACTTTAGCGCACCGTGCGGCTGGCCAAGGCTCTGCGGAGGTCGGCAAGGGGTTGGCGGGAGAGGTGCTGTGCGATGGGACCGAAGGGTGGCGGGTGGGTGCTGCGAAGCGCTAGTGGGCGGTGTTGTGGAGTGGCGGCAGTGGGGCGACCAGTATTGTTTGCGAAGGTCGTGTGAAGGCTCTGTCCCTCACGGGAACCGCTGGAGTGGTGTGATTAAGTAACCCAGATGTGCTGCTTGGAGTGCGCGCGCGCGTGTGGGTGCGCGCATGGCCTCAACTGTGGTTTTCCTTTCGTGTCAGGGTGCTGAGCGCAGGGAGTTGGCGATCCAGTGAGCGCAGCGTTACGCTTCCGCGTTCGGAGGCGGTAGAAGTGGGGTATGCTCGCGCTTGGTGCTTCAGCGGGAGCCGATAATGCTGCTGCCCGCTCTTAACGCAGCTGAGCTCCATGGCAGGACTGGCAGCTTCCGCCAGCTGCTCCCTGTCTTTAAAGTCGCTTCTCGAATAGATCTCAGTTGCTCCGGGGTTGCGCCGTGAGACCAGGCAGCAGGGGGCAAGAGTTGCCTGAAATACGATTATGTGGGGCAGAGAATGTAGGGTAAGTAGCAAAAACATTATTCATGTGGCTGAGCAGCCGTCCTCTCGTAGCCGCATGGTGCTTCTCGAGCCCTTGCAGCACCCGGTGCTCTTATGTAAACAGGCTTTTCCCCTGCAGCGCGGAGATCCTGATATGTTTTCACTTTCCTTTTCTCTGAGTAGAGTTCTTATCTCTGTGCTGACTATTGTAGTGTCGTCAGCAAGACAGGAATGAATTCGGTGGTCTTTTCCTGCCACAGTGGTAGGGTCTGCAGGCCTATTTTGCCCTGTGTTTTCTCTCAGACCCACATTTTCTTCTTCTCCTATAAATGCTTTACAATATAATGAAAATAAGATATAGGCAATGAAGAGCAGAGCACTTAAACTGTTCTGGCAAATTCAGGAGGAAAAAAGGTATTAAGTCTGATACCTTTGTGCAGAAATCTTGGGGAATTTTTACATAAATCTTTAAACTTGTAGTTAGATTGATCAAGTGTATTTTTTTGCACCAACTATTGTTAACAGTCTAAACTGGTGGGAAAGCCAGAATTAACATGTATTAGCACCTGTATCTGTTTGTAACTGCTTAATTCTTTGAAGTTGTAACTTACAACCAACAGCTGTCCCAATTATACCATTCTCAACTCTTGTGCAGGTGACTATAACCTTACTATTCAGTCTAACAGTAACAAAGTGTACACGTACCCAGCTTTCAGCTTTTTATAGGTGCATTTATATTGCACTCTAGCAAAAGGTGGTTGGTGGTCTTTGGTATGGAGGGGTTTTTTGTGAGTGTGTTGTTGGTTTGTTGGTTTTTGATGTTGGGTTCTCTTTTTGTTTTTTTGTGAAAGGTAAATGGAGAATCAAAGCTCTGTTTAAATATTGGTTATATCATCCATGATACAGATTGTGTTTGTGCACTCTAATGTACATCAAAATGTCACTTGACAGACTATGAAGTTTGCAAAGTGGTTTTGGTTTATTGGCAGATTTTTTTTTTCCTATTGAGGTATTGGGGAGAGGTGGTCTGAACAGTTAAAGTACTGATGTTTCAAGTTTTCTACAGCTATGTAGGAAAATAGTCTCAGGTCTTAATTTTTCTTATGTAGTTATTATCTACATGCAATTTTATGTAGGGTTTTTAATCTGACACGAGAGTACATGTGTACCTATTGCACAGAAAATAGCAAATCATGTATATTAATAAATATTTTCTATGAATGCATCTTGGCTTGTTATTGTGTCTGTTTAGGGTGATGCTGTACATGACTGTACATATGTGCTTGCATAGCTGCATGTAGAAATGAATTAATATCAGAAGGCTGGTTGACTGGAGTTGAAGCTGCCAGAAATGTGGGGACAATAAAAAGAGTTTTTTCAAATATATTACTGACAATAGGCAGTATAGAAATATTGGCCTCTTCCAGGATGAGGATGGTCACCTCACAAACAGGGACAGAGAAAAAAGGCAGAGGTGTTTAATCCTTTCTTTGCCTCTCTCTTCAGCATGGATGACAGACCAAGGTGGTCTCAGTGCCCTGAGCTGGGGGACCATGACTGCAAGAACGATCAACTCCCAGTTGGCCCTGATATTGTGCGGGATCTGCTGCTCCAGCTGGATCCCTACAAATCTATGGGGCCTGATGGGATTCATCCAAGAATCCTCAAAGAGCTGGCTGATGTCATTGCAAAACCTCTCTCAATGATGAAGATTTCAATACTGTCTCTCCCAGGATACTTGTGGACAAAATGTCCAGCCCACAGCTGAATAAATACATCATGTGGTGGCTGAGCAATTGGCTCACGGGTCGAGCACAGAGGGTAATGGTGAATGGGGAAACATCAGACTGGTTAACTGTCACTAAGTGGGATTCTGCAGGGCTGCATCTTAGGCCCTGTTCTCTTCAACATCTTCATAATTGGCTTGGACACCGGACTGGAGGGGATACTAAGCAAGTTTGCAGACAATAAAAAACTGGGAGGAGCTGTTGACTCCCTTGAAGGCAGGGAGGCCCTGCAGAGAGAGACCTCGACAAATTAGAGGACTGGGCAATCACAAAACAGATGTAGCTCTATGAGGGAAAGTGACAGATTCTGCACCTGGGATGGGATAACCCCAGATATACGGACAGACTGGGGAATGAGATGCTGGAAAGCAGTGCCACAGAAAGGGACCTGGGGGTCCTGGTCGATGGCAAGTTGAATATGAGTCAGCAGTGTGCCCTGGCAGCCAGGAGGGCCAACTGTGTTCTGGGGGGCATCAGGCAAAGCATCACCAGCAGGTTGAGGGAGATGATTGTCCCACTCTGCTCTGCACTGCTGCAGACTCACCTTGAATATTGTGTGCAGTTTTGGTCACTACAATATAAGAAAGATGTTAAGCCACTAGAGAGTGTCCAAAGTGGAGCAATGAAGATGGTGAAGGGCCTTGAGGGGAAGCCATATGAGGAGCAGCTGAGGTCACTTGGTCTGTTCAGCCTGGAGGAAAGAAGACTGAGGGGAGACCTCATTGCAGTCTACAACTTCTTCGTGAGAGGAAGAGGAGGGGCAGGCACAGATCTCTTTGTGGTGACCAATGACAGGACCCAAGGGAATGGCCTGAACTTGTGTCAGGGTAGGTTTAGATTAGGTATTAGAAAAAGGTTTTTCACCCAGAGGGTGCTTGGGTACTGGCACAGGCTCCCCAGGGAAGTGGTCACAGCACCAATCCTGCCAGAGTTCAAGAGGCATTTGGATGATACTCTCAGGCACATGGTGTGACTCCTGGGGCTGGTCCTGCGCAGGGCTAAGGGTTGGACTGGATGATCCTTGTGGGTCCCTTCCACGTCAGCATATTCTGTGACTGCAGTTAGGCAGATGTCAGTAGGAATGGTAGAGAAGGTCTATAATGGGACAATGGCTTTCTTCTACCACTTGTAGGCTGCCTTCTGTCACAGCTCTGAATACAATAGATTTCCTTCAAACATTCCCGTAAAGTAGCACAAGAAGTAGAGATGTGCAGCTCTGGTTTCCTCTCCCGCTTTTCCCCTGTTGTTTCTCTTATTGAAAGCTTCTCTTTCCACCACACAGTGTTACTGCTGATGGTGTATTTAGAAACATATTCTGATTTATGTGGTATATTAGTGTTTTGGAGGGTTTTTTGTTTTGTTTTTGAGAGAGTGGTTACAAGGATGCAGGTGGGGATGGTACTTGCAGTGACTCTGAAATTGAGGAAAGTAGACAGCCATATCCTGCCTGTCTTGCCATCAGGCTTGCATAATCAGGTGCAAATGCGCTATATTATAGTAAAGTCAGATGAACTGTTTGACCAGTAATTGAAAGTGTTCAAGGTCAGGTTGGATGGGACTCTGAGAAACCTGATCTAGTGAAAGATGTTTCTGTCTATGGCAGGGGATGATCTTTGAAGGTCTCTTCCAATCCAAGTGACTCTTACTCTGTTTTCTCTTGGCACTACTTATAAGTGTTAATCATATTTATTATATTTGAGTGAGCTGTTGGACTTCTATTAATGTTAATTCCATACTGGCATTGTGTGTAAACAAACACTAATTTTTAGGTAGAATTTAAGTATGGGGAGGGACATTTGAGAAAGAGGCAGGGAGTAAAACTTGAAAGGTCATTTTATTACATGATTTTAATAAGCTTCAGGAAGCGATCTTCTGAAGTGTAAATGGTGTAAGTGAAATGAGATGCACCTTGCCAAGAAACAGTACCTGTTGCAGATTATATTGCTGTATTGGGTTTGCATGACAAGATTTTGGTAGTGGAGGGTCTACAACAGTGGCTTCTGTGAGAAGGTGCCAGAAGCTTCTCTGATGTCCAATAGAGCTGGTGCCAGCCAGCTCCAAGGTGGCTCCCACTGCTGGCTAAAGCTGAGTCAGTCAGGGATGGTGGTAGTGCCTCTGTGACAACATATTTAAGAAGGGGAAAAAAACTGCTGTGCAACAGCAGCTGGAAGAGGAGTGAGAATATGCGAGAGAAACAACTTTGCAGACACCAAGGTCAGTAAAGAAGGAGGAAGAGGTACTCCAGGTGCCAGAGCAGATTCCCCTGCAGCCTGTGGTGAAGACCATTTTGAGGTAGGCTGTCCCCCTGCAGCCCATGGAGGTCCACAGTGGAGCATGTAGGTGTGGCCAAAGGAGACTGTGACTGTGGAGTGCCTGTGCTGAAAGAGTTTACTGGCAGGACTTGTGACCCTGTGGAAAGGACCCATGCTGGAGCAATTCATGGAGGACTGTCTTCTGTGGGTGGGACCCTCAACTGGAGCAGGAGAAGAGTGTGCAAAGGAGCAGCAAAGACAATATATGATGAACTGACTGCAAATCCCATTCCCTTGGGCTCCTTGGTGGGAGGAGATAGAGAAGTTGGAAGTGAGTTTGGGTCCAGAAAGGAGGGGTGGGGGGAAGGTATTTTAAGATTTGATTTTACTTTTCATTATCCTACTCTGATGGCAATAAATTAATTTAATTTCCCCAAGTCAAGTCTGTTTTGCCTGTGACTGTACTTGCTGAGTAATCTTCCTTATCTCAACCCATGGACCATTCATCATATTTTCTCCCTTCTGTCCAGTTAAGGAGAGGATGTGATAGAGCAGCTTGGTGGGCATCTGTTGTCCAGCCAAAGTTAACCTACCACAGTCACATTAAGACAAAGAACTAGTTATTTCAAGTGCTTCAGTTGGGGGACACACAAACCCTCCCCCAAAGCCCCCAAACTAAACTGTGTTGATTAAACATGATATTTTTTCTTAATAACTTCAAGAGTAGGTCCTATTTAAAAGTAGTGTCTGTCTTTGAATAGCTGTCCCTGAAAAAAGGCTGAGTATAATATAGCTTTTGTTTAATCTCTGCAGATCTGTATTTTTAGGCATGACAACATAATTTACTACCAGACATGTTTCTTGTCCAACAGAAAAGCAGTGAAGACTTTATTGCTTTTAGCATTTATTTTTTTAAAGAAAAAGCAGACATATGGTTACAATCTTAGGCTTTCAGCCTATCTTGCATAAGTCACTACTTGGCTAAGTTGCTATTGGCTCACCCTTTCTTCATTTTGATGTAAAGGCATAGAGTCACAAGAAATCATGATGCATGCTTGGTGAGTGGTGGTCTTTCTGTGAGCAGGGGGCATCTGAGCTGGGGATGTGGTTTTTGCTGTTATAATTATATTATAATGAGCAAAGTTCATCACTAGGGCAAGTTCTTACCACAGAACTGGTCAAAATGATGAGGTTGGCTCAGCTTGCAACATCCTGGGTAAAAGAAGGTGTTACCTCTTTGTTTTCCCCCTTCAAAGACTTAGATTTCTGTCTTAATTAACATTTTGCTACATTCCTGTAGTTAATGGTTATTGCTTCCATTGTTTAACCACTTTGTTCTTTATCTTGTTATTTGGAACTTTGCTCCTGTTATTCATCAATACTCACATATTCTCAGAACTTCCTCTGATTGTTGGCATATAAATATATATATGTAGTAGATGGAATATAAGCATATTTGCATACATATATTTTCTATATATTTTAATATATATAGTTGCACTATATATACACAATTATAAAGTTATAGAAATCTGTAAAAGTATAGGTATAAAATGTCTAAAAATTCTTAAATAAGAGCTAATGGCATGAGTAATTAAAGTTTGAATGTGAATAGAAAGTAATTAAACAAAGGTTAAAGGCAGATTTGGAGTCCCCCACTTGAAAAGGATACATCCTCTGAGGACACTACTCAGAATTATACTATTACTTAAGTACATCTACATTAAGGTAACTTTTTTGTGACTGCATCACAACACAGAGATACGTGACCCTGCTGTACCTGGGCCAGCTCAGCTACTGCTGATGGGGCTAAGGCAGCACGCACTGAATGAAAAATTTGCTCAGACTTTAAAGGGGACATTGGGAGCTCTGCCCCCAAACCAATGTGTCTAGGTATGCAGTTTTACACAGTGGATTGGGAGGCTCCCAATACAGAAAGTTTTGCTTGAGGGTTTTTGTTTGTTTCAAACATTGGCTTAAATAAGTTATAGAAGAATCCAACAACACCAGCCTTAATAGAGGTTAAACATTCTCAAAAAGACACATTAAGCAAGGTTCTCCTTTGTACCAAAATACAGTCTCCAAACAATAAAAATAAAACCAACTTTTTCTACAGAACAAGCCCTAACATATCTGGGGTAGGGACTTCATGAGGGTAGAGTGGTACTAAAAAGATGGAGGGGCATGGACAAGTCTGGATGTGCTCAAGGGCTACAAACCCCTCCTAGGAGGCCTATCAAGGGACCCCCTGGGAGAACCTTGTCATGTGCAAAGAAGAGATCAAACCTTTGAGCTGGATTGAGAGGCTTCTGCATATGGACTCAGCCCACCAGGATGATTATGCAGTGTTACTGGGGCAAACTTTGGGCTTTGTGTGATCCTGTAAGGCACAAGCATTGTTCATTGAAATGACTAGTCAGAGCAAAATGTGAACTTTAGAACACATGCATGGGGACAGTAAGGAAAAGAGCATAAGGGATTCATTGAAAAGACCGTGCAAACCAGAAGAACTGGCCAATGGGCCCATGAATCACAAACTAGGTTTTGAAGCAAGTATCACAGAGATGGTGTTGGGAGAGCTCCCTTTGCCCATGGTTGGGAGGATCTTGCAGCTACCTGTGAGACAGTTATGAGGCACAGGCTGGTGCTATATGTCTTTCCTTGTCCTTAGGTTGATGCTAACCTTAGAACATATCAAACAGCTCCAGCTGACTGAAGAGGGAGAAGTGAAATTGTAGTGTTATCTATTTGTGTTTTTTGTCTGGACCTATAGCAGCTGAAGAAATGAGAAAGGGCATAGAAGTGATGGCAATGTTTGGAGAGAAGGGGGAAAGAAAAAATCCTGGACAAGTTTTGAATAGCAGCCAACTCTCCTTGTACCTTTTTAACAAAGTTTCTTTGTACTTGAGTTAAATTGATTGTTCAGGGTTTACTTTCATATGTGTGTGTAGTAGCAGTATGTCAGTACATGTCTTCAAAGCCACTTGTGTTAAAAGAGATTTTCTGTGGAGATTTACTGTCTCTCCACCTATGAGGTGGAGAAACCTCATCACAGTCTACAACTTCCTCACAAGGGGAAGCAGAGGGGCAGGCACTGATCTCTTCTCTCTGGTGACCAGTAACAGGACCTGAGGGAACAGCATGAAGCTGTGTCAGGGGAGGTTTAGGTTGGATATTAGGAAAAGGTTCTTCACACAGAGGGCGGTTGGGCACTGGAACAGGCTCCCCAGGGAAGTGGTCACAGCACCAAGCCTGGTGGAGTTCAACAAGCATTTGGACAACGCTCTCAGGCACATGGTGTGACTCTTGGGGTGTCCCATGCAGGGCCAGGAGTTGGACTTTGATCCTTGTGGGTCTCTTCCAACTCAGCATATTCTGTGATTCTGTGAAGCTTTGGGAGTACAAATCCCCTTTTTGAAGCTGCTAAAAGGCAAATGGCTGATATGAACAGAAACCAAGTGGCAATCTGCCTTGCAAACTAGGGCACTTACAGCTTCTACTAGGAGGCAAGAAAACACTTAAAAAGAAGAAAGATGATTGTGGCAGAGGTGGATGAACAATGGCAAGCAGACTTGGTGGCTATGCAACAGCCTTCCAAAAACAATGATGGTGTTCAATACATATTAGTGGTGATAGATATTTAATCCAAGCATGCCTGGACCATTGGCCCCATGCAAACTCTTCCCTGTCAACCAGCACTCTTTCATATGACTGTTGATCATCTGAACAAGCTACGTGCGTTCTCTCACACAGCAGTCATTCTCAAAATTAGGCTGCAGTGGTTTCACAGCCCACAGATGGTCCATGATGGAACAGATAACCACCCTGCAGCACATGGATTATCCCTTTCCAGAGCAGGTGACTATGCACTAAAGGAATTAATAGCCCATGGAGCGGAGCCCATGCTGGAGCAGGTTTGCTGGCAGGAGCTGTGGCCCTGTGGAGGACCCATGCTGAAGCATTCTGTTTCTGAAAGACTGCATCCTGTGGGTGGGAAGGACCTATGTTGGAAAATGTGAAGAATTGTATCCCATGGGTGGTATGCTTCACTGGAGAAGGGGAAGAGCATGAGGAGGAAGAGGCAGCAGAGGCAATGCATTATGAACTGACTGCAAGCTCTATTTCACATCAGCCTATGCCCTTTTGGAGGGAGGAGGTAGATAATTTGGGGGTGAAGTTGAACCTGAGAAGAAGAGAGGGGTGGGGGAAAGGAGTTTTGTGATGGAATGAATGCACGGACTCCCATGGTGATTGACAGAAATCACTTTAATGCTAATTGTCCAGGGTTATATAGTGTAGATTCATCTAGGAGGGGCTAAGCAGTCAAGGCAGAATATAGCTGCAGTCAGACACACACACACACACACACAAAGGGCGGCTGCCACACTCACCACGCACACAGACCTTGGAGTTTCAAGAGGCCCCTATTGCCACCACAGCAAAATGCAACACAAGAGCCCNACAAATCCCCTTTTTGAAGCTGCTAAAAGGCAAATGGCTGATATGAACAGAAACCAAGTGGCAATCTGCCTTGCAAACTAGGGCACTTACAGCTTCTACTAGGAGGCAAGAAAACACTTAAAAAGAAGAAAGATGATTGTGGCAGAGGTGGATGAACAATGGCAAGCAGACTTGGTGGCTATGCAACAGCCTTCCAAAAACAATGATGGTGTTCAATACATATTAGTGGTGATAGATATTTAATCCAAGCATGCCTGGACCATTGGCCCCATGCAAACTCTTCCCTGTCAACCAGCACTCTTTCATATGACTGTTGATCATCTGAACAAGCTACGTGCGTTCTCTCACACAGCAGTCATTCTCAAAATTAGGCTGCAGTGGTTTCACAGCCCACAGATGGTCCATGATGGAACAGATAACCACCCTGCAGCACATGGATTATCCCTTTCCAGAGCAGGTGACTATGCACTAAAGGAATTAATAGCCCATGGAGCGGAGCCCATGCTGGAGCAGGTTTGCTGGCAGGAGCTGTGGCCCTGTGGAGGACCCATGCTGAAGCATTCTGTTTCTGAAAGACTGCATCCTGTGGGTGGGAAGGACCTATGTTGGAAAATGTGAAGAATTGTATCCCATGGGTGGTATGCTTCACTGGAGANCAAACTGAGTCTGTTTTGCCTGTGACAGTAATTCCTGAGTGATCTCCCCTGTTCTTATCATTACCCACAAGTCTTTTCTTCTATTTTCTTCCCCTTTCTAGTTGAGGAGGTNCAATGCATTATGAACTGACTGCAAGCTCTATTTCACATCAGCCTATGCCCTTTTGGAGGGAGGAGGTAGATAATTTGGGGGTGAAGTTGAACCTGAGAAGAAGAGAGGGGTGGGGGAAAGGAGTTTTGTGATGGAATGAATGCACGGACTCCCATGNGAGCAGCTTGGTGGGCATCTGGCAGTCAGCCGAGGTCAACCCACCACAGGGAAACATTGGAAAAAATATGCAGGAGTACAGCAGCAATTACTATGGATATGCTAATGAATGTAGATGGCCTCAAAGAAAAGTGGTTATAAGGGATTGAATAGACTAAAAGGATTAAAAAATAGAGTGGAAAGGTACTTAATTTTTTTTTTTACAGTGCTACTCAAGAATATGTTTTTAGCATATTTAAGAATATCAAGAGTATATTTATAGTATGTTTATTAAAAAAGAGGCCAAAATAATTTTAAAAGGCAGACATCTGATAGTTTTGTTATGAGACACTGTAGAGTGCAAAAGAAAAGTGAATAGAGAAGTACTGATTATGGTTTCTGGGTGATAAAAAGTTTAATTTCTGACGTCCTCTCTCAACTCCTTTAGCAGGTGAGTCTATTTGTGATAAATCTCTGTTTTGTTTTTAGGAGAATAGCACATTGCTTAAAATGGACATAGATGGAAAGTCCAGAACAACCATATCTACCCTCCCTGTACCTCTTGCAGAGGTCAGTTCTGCAGGCAAAACAGAAGCAGAGAAACCACGAAGTTCCAGCACCCCATGCTCACCAATGCGACAGACTATTTCAGGCTATCAGATCCTTCACATGGATTCTAACTACCTGGTTGGCTTCACAACTGGAGAGGAGCTGCTAAAATTAGCTCAAAAGTATACAGGAAATGAAGATAATAAAGGGAAATCCAGGCCTAACTTGCACTCTAAACAGCTCGATTTAGGACTTGCATGTTCCTCCCGTTTGTACAAAACTAGAAGTAGATGCTATCAGCCATATGAGATCCCAGCAGTAAATGGGAGGAGGAGGAGACGGATGCCCAGCTCGGGGGATAAAGGCACTAAGGCTTTACCATATGAACCTTACAAAGCACTTCATGGTCCCCTGCCTCTTTGCCTTTTAAAAGGCAAAAAGTTTCATTCTAAATCCCTGGACTACCTCAATTTAGACAAAATGAGCATTAAGGAACCTGCTGACACAGAAGTGCTACAATACCAACTCCAACACCTTACCCTTAGAGGGGACCGACCATATGTTTGTGAGAAACAATACATGAACTATGAAGTATAATCTAGAATTTAGAACCAGTTTCTGATTATTTCTCTGCTGTCATACTGTACATGACTGTCCACACTGTAGGTGGTATAACCTAATTGTTATCAGAAAGTAATTTATTTGAATAGGATTTTGACAATGCATTGTGTTACAAACGGAGGGAAAAATCTTTCCAGAGCAAGCAGCTTCTAATGCAAATTTGGCTGTAGCTGGTGGATATTTCTTTTAACAAAGAAAAGGCTTTTTTGTTTTTTGGACTGGGGGGGGGGTTGTACAGTTATCTAGTATTTATGGTAATTTAATACTGAAAAATTGATGGTCTACTTGGTTGTTGCTAATTTTGGCTTGATGTTAGAAATTGCTTTTGGATAAGTACTCAAGTGATCTTTTTGTTTCTTAATGTATTCTATGGTAAAATGTATGTATGAGTTTTTACATCATGGGAAAGAATGTGATCTTGGCTAAATTGGATCACTTGTTATTTTAAACCATCCTATTCAAACATTTTGAAACTGGATCTGCATTGATGGTGGCAAGGAAATAAAATATTTTATGGCACTCATGAAATAAACCTTTGTTCATTTGCTACTTCAAACCTATTAAGTTATTTTTTGTTTCTGTATGGAAGTAATTGTTTTGCCCCCTCTTTTTTATAAAACAAGTTTGGGATAAGTATTTGGAATATTAGTAGATTGAATACATGGCCTTAATTTGTTGCATAAGAATTTTTTGTCCAAATATGACATCAAATGCAGTTTTGACAGCTGTATTTTTAGATATATTTAAAACATGTTAGTAACTTATGTTTAAAAATTAAAAGTTTTTAAACATTTTTAGGTGCAATCTATTACTGAGGCAGTGTGCAACTTCATTTTGGTTTACCTATTTAGAAGTTAAAATTAAGATCATGTTTTGAAACACACTTTATTTGATCAGCTGTTTCTAGTACAATTTAGGAGTTTTTTGTTTCTTCAAGATGAGTAGCAAGCTATGTTGTGATCAGTGCATGTGTTGTGGAAAATGAAGAGTTCTTTTCATTCTGCCACTTACTGCACAATTTTAACTGAAGGCAGGGAAGAGGACCCCAGTAGACTGTTTTACTGGTTTGGTTAATGTTTTCTGACTTATTAGAATATTTACAACTGATATGTATTTTAAAGAGTTAGTTGCATCTCTGTAAATTTAATGTATTGAACAATGATCTCTTTAATAAACTTTTCCTGTGTAGTCTTTAGTTTGAAAAACAGAATATAGTCACATGCCAAAAAGATGGAGGTTTTATGTAAGGAATAAACACCACTATTTATTGAAATGCCCTATGAAAATGTATTTCTGGCTGAAAAATAAAGAGTGATATCAATACCTATTTTTATGGAGTCTTACTGTGTAGAAGAATGAGGACATTTAAAAATACAACTTTATACCAGGGATCATTAAAACTTGAAAACAGGAATCTTATACTTCTGTGAAATATTTAGACAGGGTTCTTCTGTTGTTTCAGGAAATCAGACAACTAACTGTCCATTCTGTGCATGTTATTACTTTGGTCCTGTGCAGTAATTGCATAGCTACATCATAGAGACTGGTGGCTGTCTTGCTGTCTTAGTTTAGAGGAAACTAAGATGTCTATGTTGACCAGGAGAAGGAAAGGGGCCTTCTTCCTCAAAAAATAACCACCCAACTCCCTTAAATTAAGAACAAACTTTAATTAGGAAAATGTATAGAAAAGGATAACAGTTCTTAACTACAATATATCTATATCTATATATATATCCAGAAAAAAAAGAACCAGACAAAACAATCTGTAATCAACATGTTCGAACGTGTTGCCTTAAGGAAAGGAGAAAAAAACTTTCCAAGACAACTTTATGTGGGTAAAGCAGAGAAGAGTTCTTTTACTTATAGGGTTTTGGGGTACAGAATATAAAGGAGTATAAAAGAGTATATAAAGTATAAAAAGTATAAAAGGTACAACAGGTGTTGATAAGTAACAGATAGAAAAGACCGGTGCTAGGATGAACTCACAGCCTCAGGAATACCATGTGAACTCTTTTCCAAGCACCACCACTTCAAAACATGCAGAGTAAATTAATCCGAAAGGCATCCCTTTCATTTNGAAAGGCATCCCTTTCATTTCATTCCCGGCTGTATCCAACCACCCCTGAGCCACCCTACAATGTCTTACTGAAGCAAAAAAGG